>CM019069.1:163089476-163294071 GCA_009667805.1 Leptobrachium leishanense
ACCATCACGGGATCCCCGATCCCCAGACTCGCCCCCCCAGTATCACCCATCCCGAGACTCGCCCCCCCGGTGTATCGCCCACCCCGTCTCACCCCCGGGGTATCACTTAATTATCCCTTCTCACCCCGGGGTATCACCCAGCCTGACAGCTTCCTCCCAGCCGAGGCTGTACGGATAGAGGATGCAGGGAGCGGCCCCTGGGGAGAGGAGGGAGGATGCTCAGTACCGCACCGCTACAGGGTGGGGTCTTATCAGCAGCACTCACAGACAGAGACATCAGGACTCTCACACGGCCAGCAAGAGAGACACAGCGAGTGCTGAGACAGCAAGCGCCGAGAGACACAGAGGGAGAGAGCGCAGAGAAAGCGGAGAGAGTGCGGAGACAGCGAGCGCAGAGAGACACAGAGGGAGAGAGCGCAGAGAAAGCGGAGAGAGTGCGGAGACAGCGAGCAGTAAGAGAGCGCGGAGAGAGCGCGGAGAGAGACTTAGCGTGGAGAAAGCAAAGAGACGAAAGACAGAGCGAGCGCAAAGAGACATAACAAGGAGAGACTCAGTGTTGGAAGACAGAGAGTGCGGAGACCGACAATAAGGAGAAGCAGAGAGTGGAGAGACCGGGACAGAGATCTCAGACACAGAGCGCAGACAGGGTGGACAGACGGGACAGAGTCCATGGATGAGATTTAGAGTCTGAGTGAGCGGGGAGAGGATTCAGACGATGCTGCTGGGAGCCTGGATCCTGTGGGAGACGCTGGTATTATCGGGGAGCGCTCCAACCGCACATGAGATCAGCAAAGGAATGGTAAGAGATGAGACGGGGACTGCGGGGACCACAGGGGCCAAACTCACCCCTGAATGAGGGCGACCTTCTAATTTACTCACTTTCTCTACAAATCATCCTAAAACAGCACGCCCCGCGCTCACAACTACAATACCCCCCGCCTGCCTCTCTCCTACACCCCAACAATACCCCCGCCTGCCTCTCTCCTACACCCCAACAATACCCCCGCCTGCCTCTCTCCTACACCCCAACAATACCCCCGCCTGCCTCTCTCCTACACCCCAACAATACCCCCGCCTGCCTCTCTCCTACACCCAACAATACCCCCGCCTGCCTCTCTCCTACACCCCAACAATACCCCCCGCCTGCCTCTCTCCTACACCCCAACAATACCCCCGCCTGCCTCTCTCCTACACCCCAACAATACCCCCGCCTGCCTCTCTCCTACACCCCAACAATACCCCCGCCTGCCTCTCTCCTACACCCCAGCAATACCCCCGCCTGCCTCTCTCCTACACCCCAACAATACCCCCCGCCTGCCTCTCTCCTACACCCCAACAATACCCCCGCCTGCCTCTCTCCTACACCCCAACAATACCCCCGCCTGCCTCTCTCCTACACCCCAACAATACCCCCGCCTGCCTCTCTCCTACACCCCAACAATACCCCCGCCTGCCTCTCTCCTACACCCCAACAATACCCCCGCCTGCCTCTCTCTCCTTCACCCCAACAATACCCCCGCCTGCCTCTCTCCTACACCCCAACAATACCCCGCCTGCCTCTCTCCTACACCCCAACAATACCCCCCGCCTGCCTCTCTCCTACACCCCAACAATACCCCCCGCCTGCCTCTCTCCTACACCCCAACAATACCCCCGCCTGCCTCTCTCCTACACCCCAACAATACCCCCCGCCTGCCTCTCTCCTACACCCCAACAATACCCCCCGCCTGCCTCTCTCCTACACCCAACAATACCCCCGCCTGCCTCTCTCCTACACCCCAACAATACCCCCGCCTGCCTCTCTCCTACACCCCAACAATACCCCCGCCTGCCTCTCTCCTACACCCCAACAATACCCCCGCCTGCCTCTCTCCTACACCCCAACAATACCCCCCGCCTGCCTCTCTCCTACACCCCAACAATACCCCCGCCTGCCTCTCTCCTACACCCCAAAACAACCCCGCCTGCCTCTCTCCTACACCCCAACAATACCCCCCGCCTGCCTCTCTCCTACACCCCAACAATACCCCGCCTGCCTCTCTCCTACACCCCAACAATACCCCCGCCTGCCTCTCTCCTACACCCCAACAATACCCCCGCCTGCCTCTCTCCTACACCCCAACAATACCCCCCGCCTGCCTCTCTCCTACACCCCAACAATACCCCCGCCTGCCTCTCTCCTACACCCAACAATACCCCCCGCCTGCCTCTCTCCTACACCCCAACAATACCCCGCCTGCCTCTCTCTACACCCCCAACAATACCCCCGCCTGCCTCTCTCCTACACCCCAACAATACCCCCGCCTGCCTCTCTCCTACACCCCAACAATACCCCCGCCTGCCTCTCTCCTACACCCCAACAATACCCCCGCCTGCCTCTCTCCTACACCCCAACAATACCCCCGCCTGCCTCTCTCCTACACCCCAACAATACCCCCGCCTGCCTCTCTCCTACACCCCAACAATACCCCCGCCTGCCTCTCTCCTACACCCCAACAATACCCCCCGCCTGCCTCTCTCCTACACCCCAACAATACCCCCCGCCTGCCTCTCTCCTACACCCCAACAATACCCCGCCTGCCTCTCTCCTACACCCCAACAATACCCCCGCCTGCCTCTCTCCTACACCCCAACAATACCCCCCGCCTGCCTCTCTCCTACACCCCAACAATACCCCCCGCCTGCCTCTCTCCTACACCCCAACAATACCCCCGCCTGCCTCTCTCCTACACCTCAACAATACCCCCCCTGCCTCTCTCCTACACCCCAACAATACCCCGCTTGCCTCTCTCCTACACCCAACAATACCCCCCGCCTGCCTCTCTCCTACACCCCAACAATACCCCCCGCCTGCCTCTCTCCTACACCCCAACAATACCCCCGCCTGCCTCTCTCCTACACCCAACAATACCCCCCCTGCCTCTCTCCTACACCTCAACAATACCCCCGCCTGCCTCTCTCCTACACCCCAACAATACCCCCCGCCTGCCTCTCTCCTACACCCAACAATACCCCTGCCTGCCTCTCTCCTACACCCCAACAATACCCCCCGCCTGCCTCTCTCCTACACCCCAACAATACCCCCCGCCTGCCTCTCTCCTACACCCCAACAATACCCCCGCCTGCCTCTCTCCTACACCCCAACACATACCCCCGCCTGCCTCTCTCCTACACCCCAACAATACCCCCGCCTGCCTCTCTCCTACACCTCAACAATACCCCGCCTGCCTCTCTCCTACACCCCAACAATACCCCCCGCCTGCCTCTCTCCTACACCCCAACAATACCCCCACCTGCCTCTCTCCTACACCCCAACAATACCCCCGCCTGCCTCTCTCCTACACCCCAACAATACCCCCGCCTGCCTCTCTCCTACACCCCAACAATACCCCCGCCTGCCTCGCTCCTACACCCCAACAATACCCCCCCTGCCTCTCTCCTACACCTCAACAATACCCCCGCCTACCTCTTTCCTACACCCCAACAATACCCCGCCTACCTCTTTCCTACACCCAACAATACCCCCCCTGCCTCTCTCCTACACCTCAACATATACCCCGCCTACCTCTTTCCTACACCCCAACAATACACCCCCCCTGCCTCTCTCCTACACCCCAACAATACCCCCCGCCTGCCTCTCTCCTACACCCCAACAATACCCCCCGCCTGCCTCTCTCCTACACCCCAACAATACCCCCGCCTGCCTCTCTCCTACACCCCAACAATACCCCCGCCTACCTCTCTCTACACCCCCAACAATACCCCGCCTACTCTCCTACACCCCAACAATACCCCGCCTGCCTCTCTCCTACACCCCAACAATACCCCGCCTGCCTCTCTCCTACACCCCAACAATACCCCCCGCCTGCCTCTTCCCTACACCCCAACAATACCCGCCTGCCTCTCTCCAACACCCCAACAATACCCCGCCTGCCTCTCTCCTACACCCCAACAATACCCCCGCCTGCCTCTCTCCTACACCCCAACAATACCCCCTCCTGCCTCTCTCCTACACCCCAACAATACCCCCCGCCTGCCTCTCTCCTACACCCCAACAATACCCCGCCTGCCTCTCTCCTTCACCCCAACAATACCCCCGCCTGCCTCTCTCCTACACCCCAACAATACCCCCCGCCTGCCTCTCTCCTTACACCCCAACAATACCCCCCGCCTGCCTCTCTCCTACACCCCAACAATACCCCCGCCTGCCTCTCTCCTACACCCCAACAATACCCCCCCTGCCTCTCTCCTACACCCCAACAATACCCCGCCTGCCTCTCTTCCTACACCCCAACAATACCCCCGCCTGCCTCTCTCCTTCACCCCAACAATACCCCCCGCCTGCCTCTCTCCTACACCCCAACAATACCCCCCGCCTGCCTCTCTCCTACACCTCAACAATACCCCCGCCTGCCTCTCTCTACACCCCCAACAATACCCCCCACCTGCCTCTCTCCTACACCCAACAATACCCCTGCCTGCCTCTCTCCTACACCCCAACAATAACCCCGCCTGCCTCTCTCCTACACCCCAACAATACACCCCGCCTGCCTCTCTCCTACACCCCAACAATACCCCCCGCCTGCCTCTCTCCTACACCCCAACAATACCCCCGCCTGCCTCTCCTCCTACACCCCAACAATACCCCGCCTGCCTCTCTCCTTCACCCCAACAATACCCCCGCCTGCCTCTCTCCTACACCCCAACAATACCCCCCGCCTGCCTCTCTCCTACACCCCAACAATTACCCCCCGCCTGCCTCTCTCCTACACCCCAACAATACCCCCGCCTGCCTCTCTCCTACACCCCAACAATACCCCCGCCTGCCTCTCTCCTACACCCAACAATACCCCCGCCTGCCTCTCTCCTACACCCCAACAATACCCCCGCCTGCCTCTCTCCTTCACCCCAACAATACCCCCCGCCTGCCTCTCTCCTACACCCCAACAATACCCCCCGCCTGCCTCTCTCCTACCTCAACAATACCCCCGCCTGCCTCTCTCCTACACCCCAACAATACCCCCCACCTGCCTCTCTCCTACACCCCAACAATACCCCTGCCTGCCTCTCTCCTACACCCCAACAAAACCCCGCCTGCCTCTCTCCTACACCCCAACAATACACCCCGCCTGCCTCTCTCCTACACCCCAACAATACCCCCCGCCTGCCTCTCTCCTACACCCCAACAATAACCCCGCCTGCCTCTCTCCTACACCCCAACAATACCCCCGCCTGCCTCTCTCCTACACCCCAACAATACCCCGCCTGCCTCTCTCCTACACCCCAACAATACCCCCGCCTGCCTCTCTCCTACACCCCAACAATACCCCCCACCTGCCTCTCTCCTACACCCCAACAATACCCCCACCTGCCTCTCTCCTACACCCAACAATACCCCCCGCCTGCCTCTCTCCTACACCCCAACAATACCCCCGCCTGCCTCTCTCCTACACCCCAACAATACCCCCGCCTGCCTCTCTCCTACACCCCAACAATACCCCCGCCTGCCTCTCTCCTACACCCCAACAATACCCCGCCTGCCTCTCTCCTACACCCCAACAATACCCCCGCCTGCCTCTCTCCTACACCCCAACAATACCCGCCTGCCTCTCTCCTACACCCCAACAATACCCCGCCTGCCTCTCTCCTACACCCCAACAATACCCCCACCTGCCTCTCTCCTACACCCCAACAATACCCCCCGCCTGCCTCTCTCCTACACCCCAACAATACCCCGCCTGCCTCTCTCCTACACCCCAACAATACCCCCGCCTGCCTCTCTCCTACACCCCAACAATACCCCCGCCTGCCTCTCTCCTACACCCCAACAATACCCCCGCCTGCCTCTCTCCTACACCCCAACAATACCCCCGCCTGCCTCTCTCCTACACCCCAACAATACCCCCGCCTGCCTCTCTCCTACACCCCAACAATACCGCCTGCCTCTCTCCTACACCCCAACAATACCCCGCCTGCCTCTCTCCTACACCCCAACAATACCCCCACCTGCCTCTCTCCTACACCCCAACAATACCCCCCGCCTGCCTCTCTCCTACACCCCAACAATACCCCGCCTGCCTCTCTCCTACACTCCAACAATACCCCCCCTGCCTCTCTCCTACACCCCAACAATACCCCCACCTGCCTCTCTCCTACACCCCAACAATACCCCGCCTGCCTCTCTCCTACACCCCAACAATACCCCCCACCTGCCTCTCTCCTACACCAACAATACCCCAGCCTCCCGCACTCCTACACCCCAACAGTACTCCCACTTGTATTAGGATGGAGGCAGGTGACATTGTTTTTTGGGGGAGGCAGGTGACATTGTTTCACGTCCTGCCCTCGCACAACTACAGATATCCCACCTGCCTTACTCCTACACCCCAACAGTACTCCCACCTGTATTAGGATGGAGGCAGGGGACATTGTTAGGGGGTGAGGCAGGTGACGCTGTATTGAGGGGATGCAGGTGACATTGTGTTAGGGGGCAGGTGACATTTGTGGGGGGCAGGTGACACTTTTTCTGGGGGGCAGGTGACATTATTTCTGGGGGAAGTGGGTGACAGTATTTCTGAGGAGGTGGGTGATATTGTGTTAGGGGGAGGTAGGTGACATTTCTGGGGGAGGCAGGTGACACTGTATTGGGGAGGCAGGTGACAATATTTCAGGGGGAGGCACGTGACATTTTTTTTGGGGGAGGCGGGTGACATTATTTCATGTCCCGCCCTCACACAACTACAGATATCCCACCTACATTGTTAGGGGGTGAGGCAGGTGACACTGGAGGAGGCCGATGACATTGTTTCTGGGGGAGGCAGGTGACATTGCATTGGAGAGGGAGGTGACACAGTATCTGGGAGGAGGGAGGTGACACGGTATCCGAGGGGAGGGAGGTGACACGTTATCCAGGGGGAGGGCGGTGACATGGTATCCAGGGGGAGGTAGGTGACACTGTATCCGGGGGGAGGGAGGTGACACGGTATCCAGGGGGAGGGAGGTGACACGGTATCCGAGGGGAGGGAGGTGACACGGTATCCAGGGGGAGGGCGGTGACATGGTATCTGGGGAGGGAGGTGATACTGTATCCGGGGGGAGGGAGGTGACACGGTATCCAAGGGGAGGGAGGTGACACGGTATCCGGGGGAGGGCGGTGACATGGTATCTGGGGGAGGTAGGTGACACTGTATCAGGGGGGAGGGAGGTGACACGGTATCCAAGGGGAGGGAGGTGACATGGTATCAGAGGGGAGGAATGTGCCACGGTATCCGGGGGAGGAAGGTGATGCGTTATCCGGGGGAGGGAGGTGAAATGGTATCTGGGGGGAGTGAGGTGACACTGTATCCTGGGAGGGAGGTGACACTGTATCCGGGGAGGGAGGTGACACTGTGTCCTGGGGGGAGGGAGGTGACACTGTATCCTGGGGGGAGGGAGGTGACACTGTATCCTGGGGGGAGGGAGGTGACACGGTATTGGGGAGGAGGGAGGTGTTACGGGATCGTGGGGGGAGGGAGGTGACACAGTATCTGGGGGGAGGGAGGTGACATGGTATCGGGGAGGAGGGAGGTGTTACGGAATCCTGGGGGGAGGGAGGTGACACGGTATCTGGGGGGGGGAGGTGTCACGGTATCCAGGGAGAGGGAGGTAACACGGTATCCTGGTAGGAGGGAGGTGACACGGTATCCGGGAGGGTGGTGACACGGTATCTGGGGGGATGGAGGTGACACGGTATCTGGGGGGAGGGAGGGGACACGGCATCCTGGGGCGAGGGAGGTGACACAGTATCCTGGTAGGAGGGAGGTGACACTGTGTCCGGGGGAGGGTGGTGACACGGTATCCGGGAGGGTGGTGATACGGTATCCGGTGGGAGGGAGGTGACACGGTATCTGGGGGGGAGGGAGGTGTTACGGTATCCGGGGGAGGGAGTTGACACGGTATCCTGGTAGGAGGGAGGTGACACGGTGTCCGGGGGAGGGAGGTGACACGGCATCCTGGGGGGAGGGAGCTAACATGGTATCCGGTGGGAGGGAGGTGACACGGTATCTGGGGGGAGGGAGGTGTCACGGTATCCGGGGGGAGGGAGTTGACACGGTATCCTGGGGGAGGGAGGTGACGCGGTATCCTGGGGGAGGGACGGTTGGGACCACTGTATCTGGTGGGGGAGGGAGGTGTCACGGTATCCAGGGGGAGGGAGGTGACACGGTATCCTGGTAGGAGGGAGGTGACACGGTGTCCGGGGGAGGGAGTTGACACGGTATCCTGGTAGGAGGGAGGTGACACGGTATCCTGGAGGGTGGTGACACGGTATCTGGGGGATGGAGGTGACACGGTATCTGGGGGGGAGGGGACACGGCATCCTGGGGGGAGGGAGAGGTGACACGGCATCCTGGGGGGAGGGAGGTGACACGGTATCCGGGAGGGTGGTGACACGGGATCTGGGGGGATGGAGGCGACACTGTATCTGGGTGGATGGAGGCGACACTGTATCTGGGGAGGGAGGTGACACTGTATCTGGTGGGGGAGGGAGGTGTCACGGTATCCAGGGGGAGGGAGGTGACACGGTATCTTGGTAGGAGGGAGGTGACACGGTGTCCGGGGGAGGGAGGTGACACAGCATCCTGGGGGGAGGGAGGTGATACGGTATCTGGTGGGAGGGAGGTGACATGGTATCTGGGGGGGAGGGAGGTGTCACGGATCCTGGTAGGAGGGAGGTGACACGGTGTCCGGGGGAGGGTGGTTGACACAGTATACGGGAGGTGGTGACACGGTATCCGGGGGTGGTGACACGGTATCTGGGGGATGGAGGTGACACGTATCTGGGGGAGGGAGGGGACACGGCATCCTGGGGGAGGGAGGGTGACACGGCATCCGGGGGGAGGGAGGTGACGCAGTATCTGGGGGGAGGGAGGTGACACGGCATCCGGGGGGAGGGAGATGACACGGTATCCTGGTAGGAGGGAGGTGACACGGTGTCCGGGGGAGGGTGGTGACACGGTATCTGGGAGGGTGGTGACACGGTATCTGGGGGGATGGAGGTGACACGGTATCTGGGGGGAGGGAGGGGACACGGCATCCTGGGGGGAGGGAGGTGACGTGGTATCTGGGGGGGGAGGTGACGCGGTATCTGGGGGGAAGGGAGTTGATGCGGTATCTGGGGGGGAGGTGACGCTGTATCTGGGGGGAGGGAGGTGTCACAGTATCCGGGAGGGAGGTGACGCGGTATCTGGGGGGAGGGAGGTGACACAGTATCTGGGGGGATGGAGGTAACACGGTATCTGGGGGGAGGGAGGGGACACGGCATCCTGGGGGGAGGGAGGTGACGCGGTATTTGGGGGGAGGGAGGTGTCACAGTATCCGGGGGGAGGGAGGTGACGCGGTATCTGGGGGAGGGAGGTGACGCGGTATCTGGGGGAGGTGACGCGGTATCTGGGGGTGAGGGAGGTGTCACAGTATCCGGGGGGAGGGAGGTGACACGGTATCTGGGGGAGGGAGGGACACGGCATCCTGGGGGAGGGAGGTGACGCGGTATCTGGGGGGAGGGAGGTGTCACAGTATCCGGGGGAGGGAGGTGACGCGGTATCTGGGGGAGGTGACGCGGTATCTGGGGGGAGGGAGGTGTCACAGTATCCGGGGGAGGGAGGTGACGCGGTATCTGGGGGGGAGGGAGGTGACGTGGTATCTGGGGGAGGTGACGCGGTATCTGGGGGGAGGAGGTGTCACAGTATCCGGGGGAGGGAGGTGACGCGGTATCTGGGGGGGAGGGAGGTGACGTGGTATCTGGGGGAGGTGACGCGGTATCTGGGGGAGGGAGGTGTCACAGTATCCGGGGGAGGGAGGTGACGCGGTATCTGGGGGGAGGGAGGTGACGCGGTATCTGGGGAGGTGACGCGGTATTTGGGGGGGAGGGAGGTGTCACAGTATCCGGGGAAAGGGAGGTGACACGGTATCTGGGGGAGGGAGGTGTCACAGTATCCGGGGGAGGGAGGTGACGCGGTATCTGGGGGGGGAAGAGGTGACGCGGTATCTGGGGGAGAGTGACGCGGTATTTGGGGGAGGGAGGTGTCACAGTATCCGGGGGAGGGAGGTGTCACAGTACCGGGGGAGGGAGGTGTCACAGTATCCGGGGGAGGGAGGTGACGCGGTATCTGGGGGGGAAGAGGTGACGCGGTATCTGGGGGGGAAGAGGTGACGCGGTATCTGGGGGGGGGGGGTGAAGATACCCGTGTGATACATGGAACTTTCTACATGTCTTCTCATCGACTATGAACAGGACTGGCTGACACGATATGGTTACCTGCCCCCACCGGACCCGTTCTCAGCACAGCAGCAGACACTGGAAGGATTCAACTCCGCTTTGAGAACAATGCAGAGGTTTGCGGGGCTCCCGGAGACTGGAGTGCTGGGTACGTGATGCTAGACATGAATGGTAGCCACAGCTACTGTGACCGCTATATATACACACACGATGCACTCAGGAACAAGCCCGCTATATAATCGTAATCACTAATGATCATATGTGGCTACACTGCTCCTAGCATTGCAGGAGGTGGCATGGGGAGGGGAAGTGTGTGTATATATATAATCATAGCCAGGGTGGGTCCTCACCAATGTCCGCCCTCCTCCAGGTAATCACCTCGCTCCTGGCTCATACTGAAATCTGATTTTGATGCTGGCCGTCAGTCAGGCCGGATTTTCAGGCATTTATTTGATAATTGGGACCTGAAATCTACGGCTGAAACGTAACATATAAAATGTGTGGGTCAAACGGGAACACTAAACCTCCTGCAAAAATAATGGAGGACCTGCCTTCCCGCTCCCCCTGCACCTCCTCCTGCAATGCTGCAGCTTCTATCCACATACGTGTGGTGCCTCCTAATGTTGCGGATGAGGTCACCGAGAAGGTCTTTCTGTCTTCACTTTTTTGCAGCATGTTTTAATAAGCTGCTAATAAAGTTGGTTGTAACCAGAGCTTCCGTTCTGCCGCCCTCTTAACGGTTCAGCTCTTGGTTCTGTCTGCACTCTTTGGAAGCTACAGTTACAGTCGCTTATATAGCACGAACAGATTCCGCAGCGCTTTACAACGGGGAAGAACAAACGTGAGGCATAATAAATGATACATTAGGAACAGGCGGCCCTGCCAGGATTCATGTCCTGCTAATGCAGCACTTTATACTAGTGCTCAACCAGACACCGCGTGAGCTTACAATCTAACGGACTGAGGTATGTGAAACAAGAGGGAGCAGGGGGAGTGTGGAGCTGGTGGCCGACAATAGCAGGGCTTGCAGGGGAAGGAGGAGAAGCTTGGGCTTAAAGGGTAACTAGAAAGAAGTGGAAGCCGCTGGAAGGGAGAGCTATGCGTTTAGGCCCAGGACTGGGTGGGAGGGATTACACAGGGAAATGCAGGAGAGGGGGACGCCTGCGGATGGTGAGCTGCGTGAAGAGACGTGGAATGCAGGAGAGGGGAACAGTTGCAGATGGTGAGCTGCTTGAAGACACGTGGAATGCAGGAGAGGGTGACGGCTGCAGATGGTGAGCTGTATGAAGAGAAGCGGAATGAAGGAGAGGGTAACGGTTGCGGATGGTGAGCTGCGTAAAGAAAGAGACATGGAATGCAGGAGAGGGTAACGGTTGCGGATGGTGAGCTGCGTAAAGAAAGAGACATGGAATGCAGGAGAGGGTGACGGCTGCGGATAGTGAGCTGCGTAAAGAAAGAGACGCAGAATGAAGGAGAGGGTGACGGCTGCGGATGGTGAGCTGCGCGAAGAGACACGGAATGAAGGCGAGGGCGACGGCTGCGGATGGTGAGCTGCATGAAGAGACGAGGAATGAAGGAGAGGGTGATGGCTGCGGATGGTGAGCTGCGCGAAGAGACACGGAATGAAGGAGAGGGTGACGGCTGCCGATGGTGAGCTGCGTGACGAGACAAGGAATGAAGGAGAGGGTGACGGCTGCGGATGGTGAGCTGCATGAAGAGACGCGGAATGAAGGAGCGGATGGTGAGCTGCGTGAAGAAGACACGGAATGAAGGAGCGGGTGATGGCTGCGGATGGTGAGCTGCATGAAAAGACAAGGAATGAAGGAGAGGGTGACGGCTGCGGATGGTGAGCTGCGTGACGAGACAAGGAATGAAGGAGAGGGTGACGGCTGCGGATGGTGAGCTGCATGACGAGACGAGGAATGAAGGAGAGGGTGACGGCTGCGGATGGTGAGCTGTATGAAGAGACGCGGAATGAAGGAGAGGGCGACGGCTGCGGATGGTGAGCTGTATGAAGAGATGGGGAATGAAGGAGATGGTAACGCTGCAGATGGTGAGCTGTATGAAGAGACGCGGAATGCAGGAGAGGGTGACGGCTGCAGATGGTGAGCTGTATGAAGAGACGGGGAAAGAAGGGGAGGGTGACGGCTGCAGATGGTGAGCTGCATGAAGAGACGCAGAATGAAGGAGAGGGCGACGGCTGCGGATGGTGAGCTATATGAAGAGATGCGGAATGAAGGAGAGGGTGACGGCTGTGGATGGTGAGCTGTATGAAGAGACGGGGAATGAAGGAGAGGGTGACGGCTGCAGATGGTGAGCTGCATGAAGAGACACGGAATGAAGGAGAGGGTGACAGCTGCAGATGGTGAGCTGCATGAAGAGACGCGAAAGAAGGAGAGGGTGATGGCTGCAGATGGTGAGCTGCGTGAATGAAGCGACGCGGAATGAAGGAGAGGGTGATGGCTGCAGATGGTGAGCTGTATAAAGAGACGCGGAATGAAGGAGAGGGCGACGGCTGCGGATGGTGAGCTGTATGAAGAGATGGGGAATGAAGGAGATGGTAACGCTGCAGATGGTGAGCTGTATGAAGAGACGCGGAATGCAGGAGAGGGTGACGGCTGCAGATGGTGAGCTGTATGAAGAGACGGGGAAAGAAGGGGAGGGTGACGGCTGCAGATGGTGAGCTGCATGAAGAGACGCAGAATGAAGGAGAGGGCGACGGCTGCGGATGGTGAGCTATATGAAGAGATGCGGAATGAAGGAGAGGGTGACGGCTGCGGATGGTGAGCTGTATGAAGAGACGGGGAATGAAGGAGAGGGTGACGGCTGCAGATGGTGAGCTGCATGAAGAGACACGGAATGAAGGAGAGGGTGACGGCTGCAGATGGTGAGCTGCATGAAGAGACGCGAAAGAAGGAGAGGGTGATGGCTGCAGATGGTGAGCTGCGTGAATGAAGCGACGCGGAATGAAGGAGAGGGTGATGGCTGCAGATGGTGAGCTGTATAAAGAGACGGGGAATGAAGGATAGGGTGACAGCTGCAGATGGTGAGCTGTATGAAGAGACGGGGAATGAAGGAGAGGGTGACGGCTGCAGATGGTGAGCTGTATGAAGAGACGGGGAATGAAGGGGAGGGTGATGGCTGCAGATGGTGAGATGCATGAAGAGATGCAGAATGAAGGAGAGGGCGACGGCTGTGGATGGTGAGCTATATGAAGAGACACGGAATGAAGGGGAGGGTGATGGCTGCAGATGGTGAGATGCATGAAGAGATGCAGAATGAAGGAGAGGGTGACGGCTGCGGATGGTGAGCTATATGAAGAGACGCGGAATGAAGGAGAGGGTGACGGCTGCGGATGGTGAGCTGCGTGAAGAAAGACGCGGAATGAAGGAGAGGGTGATGGCTGCAGATGGTGAGCTGTATGAAGAGACGTGGAATGAAGGAGAGGGTGACGGCTGCAGATGGTGAGCTGTATGAAGAGATGTGGAATGAAGGAGAGGGTGATGGCTGCAGATGGTGAGCTGTATGAAGAGACGCGGAATGAAGGAGAGGGTGACGGCTGCAGATGGTGAGCTGTATGAAGAGATGTGGAATGAAGGAGAGGGTGATGGCTGCAGATGGTGAGCTGTATGAAGAGACGTGGAATGAAGGAGAGGGTGACGGCTGCAGATGGTGAGCTGTATGAAGAGATGTGGAATGAAGGAGAGGGTGATGGCTGTAGATGGTGAGCTGCATGAAGAGACGCGGAATGAAGGAGAGGGTGACGGCTGCGGATGGTGAGCTGCGTGAAGAAAGAGATGTGGAATGAAGGAGAGGGTGATGGCTGCGGATGGTGAGCTGTATGAAGAGACGCAGAATGAAGGAGAGGGTGACGGCTGCAGATGGTGAGCTGTATGAAGAGATGCGGAATGAAGGAGAGGGTGATGGCTGCGGATGGTGAGCTGTATGAAGAGACGTGGAATGAAGGAGAGGGTGATGGCTGCGGATGGTGAGCTGTATGAAGAGATGCGGAATGAAGGAGAGGGTGATGGCTGCGGATGGTGAGCTGTATGAAGAGACGTGGAATGAAGGGGAGGGTGATGGCTGCAGATGGTGAGCTGTATGAAGAGACGTGGAATGAAGGAGAGGGTGACGGCTGCAGATGGTGAGCTGCATGAAGAGACACGGAATGAAGGAGAGGGTGACGGCTGCAGATGGTGAGCTGCATGAAGAGACGCGAAAGAAGGAGAGGGTGATGGCTGCAGATGGTGAGCTGCGTGAATGAAGCGACGCGGAATGAAGGAGAGGGTGATGGCTGCAGATGGTGAGCTGTATAAAGAGACGGGGAATGAAGGATAGGGTGACAGCTGCAGATGGTGAGCTGTATGAAGAGACGGGGAATGAAGGAGAGGGTGACGGCTGCAGATGGTGAGCTGTATGAAGAGACGGGGAATGAAGGGGAGGGTGATGGCTGCAGATGGTGAGATGCATGAAGAGATGCAGAATGAAGGAGAGGGTGACGGCTGCGGATGGTGAGCTATATGAAGAGACGCGGAATGAAGGAGAGGGTGACGGCTGCGGATGGTGAGCTGCATGAAGAAAGAGATGCGGAATGAAGGAGAGGGTGATGGCTGCAGATGGTGAGCTGTATGAAGAGACGTGGAATGAAGGAGAGGGTGATGGCTGTAGATGGTGAGCTGTATGAAGAGACGGGGAATGAAGGGGAGGGTGATGGCTGCAGATGGTGAGATGCATGAAGAGATGCAGAATGAAGGAGAGGGTGACGGCTGCGGGTGGTGAGCTATATGAAGAGACACGGAATGAAGGAGAGGGTGACGGCTGCGGATGGTGAGCTGCATGAAGAAAGATGCGGAATGAAGGAGAGGGTGACGGCTGCGGATGGTGAGCTGCGTGAAGAAAGAGATGCGGAATAAAGGAGAGGGTGATGGCTGCGGATGGTGAGCTGTATGAAGAGACGCAGAATGAAGGAGAGGGTGACGGCTGCAGATGGTGAGCTGTATGAAGAGACGTGGAATGAAGGAGAGGGTGATGGCTGTAGATGGTGAGCTGTATGAAGAGACGGGGAATGAAGGGGAGGGTGATGGCTGCAGATGGTGAGATGCATGAAGAGATGCAGAATGAAGGAGAGGGTGACGGCTGCGGGTGGTGAGCTATATGAAGAGACACGGAATGAAGGAGAGGGTGACGGCTGCGGATGGTGAGCTGCATGAAGAAAGAGATGCGGAATGAAGGAGAGGGTGACGGCTGCGGATGGTGAGCTGCGTGAAGAAAGAGATGCGGAATGAAGGAGAGGGTGATGGCTGCGGATGGTGAGCTGTATGAAGAGACGTGGAATGAAGGAGAGGGTGATGGCTGTAGATGGTGAGCTGCATGAAGAGACGCGGAATGAAGGAGAGGGTGACGGCTGCGGATGGTGAGCTGCGTGAAGAAAGACGCGGAATGAAGGCGAGCGGGCTGTGTGAGAGACGTATTTACAACATAGAGCGAATTTAACCGAAACAGAGGGAAAATAAAAAAAAAGAATCTGCCAGGAATCCATGAATGCAAACAGGAAATCAGGACAGTCGGATCTGAGCGGAGGTTGTTGAGTGGAGGACGGCGTGCTGATCGTTTGTTTCAGAAGAAGCAGGAGCTGGGGGTGGTGATGGCTTTGGATGGAGAGCTGTATGAAGAAAGTCTTGCTCCCAGTTGTTTTTCCACCCTTTGGGCGTCACGTCCGTCTTTTTTGCGGTTTTGTCCTCCTTTGCAGATGATAAAACATATGCAATGATGACCAAGCCGCGCTGCTCTCTGCCAGATGTTTTGATGTCGTCTTCAGTGCCGCGGCATCGCAGGAGACGCTACGCCTTCAGTGGGTCTGCATGGCAGCAAAGAGAGCTGACGTGGAGGTAGGAGGACACGAAATACACCGGATACAGGTTTGGTTATTTAAATAAAACCCATAAAATAAGCCGAACTGAGCAGCGGCTACGAAGCCATGCAGCCCCTGACTTCTAGGTGGAGCAGTCCCCAGCCCGCAGTCTGGTCTTGGCATCTCTTATAGTCCGTCCATGCCTTTACAGGGTGGAAAGTTTCCCGGACTCGCTGACACAGGATATTACGCGGATTCTGATAGGAAGCGCTCTGCGCGCGTGGAGCAGGGAGACGCGGCTCAGGTTTATCGAGACCAGAGAGGAGGCGGATATACGCGTGGCCTTCCTGGGAGGATCCCATGGGGATGGATATCCATTTGATGGCATGGGAGGAACCCTGGGACATGCTTTTTTCCCCGGCGTGGGGCCTAGTTCTGGAGATGCTCATATGGATGCTGATGAACATTGGACATACAATGGTAAGTTATAGACTGGGTGGAAAAACCTGTAGCATGAAAGGAGCAGCAAGGAGGAATGGAGCCACAGGTACTCCTCATTCCCGGTGTATGGGTGGCTCTGGATGAGATATTTGGGAATACGGGGAGGTTCAGTAGGTCAGATATTTGGGGGTATTGGTAGGTTTACATAGAACGGATGTTTGTTGATATCAGGTGGTTCACATGGAAGGAGTTTCTAAGTAATGGCGCGGTTAATATGATGGATGTTTGGGGGTATTGGGAGGTCACATGTGAGATGGATGTTTGGGGGTATTGGGAGGTCACATGTGAGATGGATGTTTGGGGGTATTGGGAGGTCACATGTGACGGTTGTTTGGGGGTATTGGGAGGTCACATGTGAGATGGATGTTTGGGGGTATTGGGAGGTGACATGTGACGGTTGTTTGGGGGTATTGGGAGGTCACATGTGACGGTTGTTTGGGGGTATTGGGAGGTCACATGTGACGGTTGTTTGGGGGTATTGGGAGGTGACATGTGAGATGGATGTTTGGGGGTATTGGGAGGTCACATGTGAGATGGATGTTTGGGGGTATTGGGAGGTGACATGTGACGGTTGTTTGGGGGTATTGGGAGGTCACATGTGAGATGGATGTTTGGGGGTATTGGGAGGTCACATGTGAGATGGATGTTTGGGGGTATTGGGAGGTCACATGTGACGGTTGTTTGGGGGTATTGGGAGGTCACATGTGAGATGGATGTTTGGGGGTATTGGGAGGTCACATGTGACGGTTGTTTGGGGGTATTGGGAGGTCACATGTGAGATGGATGTTTGGGGGTATTGGGAGGTCACATGTGAGATGGTTGGAGTAACAGGAGGTTCATATGAAAAGTTTCTAAGTAATGGCGGGGTTAGTCTGACAATGTTTGGCGGTATTGGTGGTTCAGTATGACAGATGTTTGAGGGTAACAGGTCACATGACGGATGGTTGGGGGTAACAGGTCACATGACAGATGTTTGGGGGGGTTCAGTATGACAGATGTTTGGGGTAACAGGTCACATGACATGTTGGGGCTAACAGGAGGTCACATGACAGATGTTGGGGTAATAGGAGGTTCAGTATGACATTTGTAAGTAACGTCGGGGTATGACAGATGGAGTATCATGGGGGGGGCAGGAGGAGGGCGGTGTTGAAGCGTCACAGCATTGTCCATTTGATAAATGTCTTCTCTGGATGATGTAAACTTTTCTCCTGACATCTGTTTCACTTTGCTCCGTCTCTGGCGCAGACGATCGAGGCACAGATCTCTTTGCTGTTGCAGTCCATGAATTTGGACATTCCCTGGGGTTGTCTCACTCTTCTGCTCCAGAGTCTATTATGAAGCCATATTACCAGGGTGCAGCTGGAGCCCACAACACATACAGACTGCCGCAGGATGACGTGGAGGCTATCCAGATCCTGTATGGTGAGTGGACAAGGCATCACCTCCCCCACCCACCCCTCAATAAAGGCCAGTGACGTACTTGATACTGAGGTTAAACCAGAGACTCTGCTCTGCTCTATAGGTAGGAGCGCGTTGGACCCTGAGGTGGAACCTCCTGTGCCAAGGCCAACCCAACACCAGATTCCATCACATGGTCCGACTTACAGGTAAGTACCCTCATGTCCTCCACCGCCAGACAGGAGTCCTTCCTCCAACCACTGGCCACGAGGTGATCATACACTTACGTTTATATAAAACAAGGAAAGCAGCGCTTCATATGACCAGTATTTACAATACAATGAAGAAATAGGGGCGAATTCTCACTCGTGTGGTCCTTTGAGTCCTTCCCACCAGAACGAATACTCCACACATAAAAAAAATATCCAATAGTGTGATATGGCAACACAGACTGTACTATGTCCATATCCTGTAAGCACCTACTCGCCTTTTCTAAGAGCTACCAGCGCTTAGATTTCCACTTTATAGGTGTTATAGGCCACCTATTCCGCCTTCAATCCATCCTCTGTCTGCTGCTCCTAGTAGGGCGGTAGTTCCAGTCCAGACTAGATTAAACTCGGGCACAGGGAGGTTAAAAGAAGGATATAAACATTCAGGACAAATATATGCCAAACGCGTTTCGCACCATTCAGGCGCTTCTTCAGCGGCCAGAAACGAGCAAAAAGTATGAGACACATTCAACTCTTATTCAGGTGGGTTTAAATAGCCAAAGCTAAAAGGCCGGCAAGTCACATGATCGAATTGCAGAGGCGTCGCTCTTAAATGGCGTCACTTTGTAGTTTCTGTGAAACAATTCTCGTAAATGGCGTCATTGTGTAGTTTTATCCAGACGGCTCCTGCACATCTTGAAAGAAAGTATCTTTAAAAGTTCAGATGCCAACACATAAAGGGAAATCCATCGTCTCCCGATCACATCTCAATAAAGTTACATAAATTTTTTTTTTTATTTATGTATCTAGAATACTTTTATATAAAAAAGGAGTCCATTACTATATCACCTAAGGAAGGGTAACAGAATAAAGTCCTGACGGAAGATCTAGCAGCATCACCATCGTAATATATGACCCCTGTGTTGAATAAAAGAGAGGTCCACTTCCCATTTATGTGACCCCCCCACCATGTATGGGCAAAGTGGAATAAAGATAGATCTCCAAAAAGAAAAACAAAAACAAATTAGACCTAAAAAAAAATTCAAAGAAAAATATGTTTGAAAAAGTTTTTTTATAAAAAACCCATTGGAACATGAGATTGGACAAAGTTCACTCACACTCAAGATCAACTTTTTTTTCCCAAGGAAATGTGGTTTTATCTGATTTGGAAGAAAGAAAAAATAAAAATTTGAAAACTCCCAATTGAAGGGCCCTAAAAACACTTAAAGCAGCAGACAGGGGGGGGGGGGAGGAACTGTTATTTTGGAGAGAGTCAAATATAAAGATGAAGCACTCAGACAACTAAATGACACCAATACTTACCAAAGACTCAAATCAGACACAACTTTAAACATTAAATCCAATTTTTTAGCCCTACTTGAAAAGGGTAAAGAAATGGGCATCTTGAATGACCAGGAGTTTAAATATTATGTATTTAAATTTTCCCAAGATTCCAGTCTTTTACTTATTGCCAAAAATTCATAGAAATTCCACTCACCCTCCAGGGAGACCTATTATTTCGGGCATTTCTTCCATTACCAGCCATTTTCCCCAATATCTTGACAAATTGTTACAGCCCATGCTCAAAAAGAGACTTCATATTTGAAGGATACAATAAATCTCCTACAGATTTGAGGGGTTCGACAGGGATCCAGACTACATTTTAGTGATGGCAGATGTGCAATCCATATACAGTATAATTTCACACGACAAAGGCTGTCAAGACCTAAAATATTTTTTAGATTACCGTCAGTTATACCCCACAGAACAAAATTCTTTCATCATTGAGGGAGTCAAATTCATATTAGAGAATTATTTTTTTAATGATCAGCTTTATTGCAAAAAACGGTACAGCGATGGCAACCAGGTTCGCGCCCCGCTATGCGAACCTTTTTATGGGCCATTGGGAATCCCTATGGCCTGATGGTCCGGGTAGCTGGCGCAGAGCCGGGTTCTATATCGAAGATATATTGGAATGAGGAGAGCCTGGGGGCCTTTTTTAAGACTCTCAATAATCATGAGTGGGGGATTAAATTAGATATAACTTTTGATAAAAAGGAAATAACATTTTTAGACATGACGATTTATGTAGAAGGACAGATAAAATCTAAAACATTTTAAACCAGTTGATGTGAACAACTATATTGATACCACTAGCGGTCATGCCCCTTCATGGATGCGAAGTGGTGCAGAGAGTCAGTTCCTACGTCTCAGAAGGAACTGTACATAACGTGACCTCTATACCTCGCAAGCTCAGAAAATGGTTACTAGCTTCTGTGAGAAGGGACATGAGAAATGTTTAAATCATTTGGTAAAAGAAGTATAAGAGAGGGACCGACGAAAGGAATTATTACATACAAGGACCGGGTACAAAACACAATAGAAACGGTTCCACTGCTTTATGACTATAAAGGGCAGACGAAAGAAATGAATCAGATCGGTAAGAAACATTGGCATATCCTTATAAAAGATCCCATGAAGGGAATTTGAGGATAAACTGAAGATTATTAATAGCGGGGCACCTACCATTAAACAACGACTGGTTAAAAGCCATTTAAAAGAATATAACAAGAAACTTAACCCATTTGATTTAAAGGAAGGATATTATCGATGTGGACACTGCCGCGCTTGTAGGAGTTTATCTTTTTTTAAAAAAAGAGTTTAGAATGTTTTCATTTTAAAGGAGGTTTTAAATTGCAACATATTCTAACTTGTCATTGTAAAAATGTAATATACGCACTCGTCTGCCCGTGTCAACAGATCTAGATCTATACAGCCAGAACGAGATAGAGCACTGTATGTTCGTGTTATGGAGCACCATCAGAATATACGAGGATTCCTTTATCATTCAGTTTCGGCTCATTTTCAGGGAAAACATGATTGTACCCACAAAGGGTTAAATTTTTCTGCGGCTCAAAAAGGTTAACACTGGAGGGGAGGATTTTTTTTTAAAGAAATGTAATCAGGAAGAGATGCTTTTATTTCCCGTTGTGACACTTTGATCCCTAAAGGTTTAAATAAAGATTTTGAATTGTGTCATTTTTTTATAGTAAGAAAAAAATACTTTGAGATATATTTTTTTATGTAACTTTATTGAGATGTGTTTGGGAGACGATGGATTTCCCTTTGATAATGTTACAAAGTGCTATTATAATGTTGTGTTGGCATCTGAACTTTTAAAGATACTTTCTTTCAAGATGTGCAGGAGCCGTCTGGATAAAACTACACAATGACGCCATTTACGAGAATTGTTTCACAGAAACTACAAAGTGACGCCATTTAAGAGCGACGCCTCTGCAATTCGATCATGTGACTTGCCGGCCTTTTAGCTTTGGCTATTTAAACCCACCTGAATAAGAGTTGAATGTGTCTCATACTTTTTGCTCGTTTCTGGCCGCTGAAGAAGCGCCTGAATGGTGCGAAACGCGTTTGGCATATATTTGTCCTGAATGTTTATATCCTTCTTTTAACCTCCCTGTGCCCGAGTTTAATCTAGTCTGGACTGGAACTACCGCCCTACTAGGAGCAGCAGACAGAGGATGGATTGAAGGCGGAATAGGTGGCCTATAACACCTATAAAGTGGAAATCTAAGCGCTGGTAGCTCTTAGAAAAGGCGAGTAGGTGCTTACAGGATACGGACATAGTACAGTCTGTGTTGCCATATCACACTATTGGATATTTTTTTATATGTGGAGTATTCGTTCTGGTGGGAAGGACTCAAAGGACCACCCGAGTGTGAATTCGCCCCGGTTTCCTTGTCTTATATAAACGTAAGTGTACGATCACCTCGTGTTGATTTGGGTGACGGGAAGCAGCCTTTTTGGATAGCTTATAGCGCCGTTAAGTATACTTTTCCTTTACACGCCAGGAGCTGCCCGTAACGGGAAACGCTCCACACACCAGTCAGACGCTCCATCAAGTTAAGGTCCTCCATGGTAACGCAGACCATTCCCTGAGATAGGATAAAGCCCTTCTCGCCCCATTAACATTCTACGTTGAGCGGCAGAGATCAGACATCGTCCTACAGAAAGGACGTAACCAGACAAACCGGCAGCTCAGCGAGTGGTCCTCTCTCTCCACAGGCCCCGACCGCCCTTCTTGGATCGCTGCACAACAGATTTCGACGCCATTGCGAATATTCGAGGGGAGATCTTTTTCTTTAAGAGTAAGACAAACACCAAGGCCCGGCGGCTGCTTGTAGGTCCCTCGATTGAGTAACACTGAGCTCTTCCCTCCCTCAGATAAGTATTTCTGGAGGATCCAGGCCTCGGGGCAGCTGATCTCACTTTCTCCAGCTCACATTCACCGCTTTTGGACGGGGCTGCCGCAGGACCTGGACAAGCTGGATGCGGTGTACGAGAGAAGCAATGACAGCAGGATCATCTTCATTGCGGGTGAGACGGGTGACTGTGGGGATGCAGACCATGAAGTTCTGGTGCAAGTAACCACTTCTAATCTCACCCTAGGCAGCTCGTACTGGGTGTTCCAAGACACCAACGTCCAACCAGGGTATCCGCGCCCACTCTCAGACTTTGGACTCGGTACCGACCAGGTCGATGGGGCCTTCGTCTGGAAACACAATCGCAAGACTTACTTCTTCCGGAAGCGACACTTCTGGAGGTTTGATGATAAGACCATGCGCCCAGACCCTGGCTATCCCTATGACATAAGCGTCTGGCAAGGCTTGCCTCCAGATGTGGATGATGTCATCAGCGGAGACAACGGTAATAAACAGTTCTGGTCATTTATATCTTGGTCAGGTGCGGAAACACAATTTATTTTAACGCCTTCAACATTGGTGATCTGCAAATCCCCTGCCCTGCAAGCGTGTGATTCATATGGGGAGTTTGCAGCAGGGAAGGCGTCTCGCACTGCGTCGATAGTCTCAATCCTTGCTTTAACTCGGCAGATCCTGCAAATCGCCCCTTAATCGGGGCCACCAAGTGGTAGAAACCGGTTACAGCAAGTTAGTGGAAACCTTACCTTGTGCTCAATAGAAAAGATCAGCAGGCCCATCCCCCCCCCCCCCCCAACGGAAATTTAACAATGTCACCAACAATAGAAGGCGAGTAAATTCAGTTTTGCTTCTAATGCAATAAAAACTAAAAATGATCCCGAAACCTCATTGCCAAAGCTTTTAAATACAGGGGAAAAACCAAATCCTCTGTAGCTTCTTTACAGTATGAGAAGAGGGAAGGCTTACTAAGGAGCAGCCCCCACCCTCACTGTAACAAAAAGCTCAACACTTTACTACAGCATTCCAGCAGCCAGGGATTAGGCAGAATACAGGGAGAGCTGTGGGGGCCACTCAGTGCTGTACAGAGATACCATTCAGGGGGTTATAATGTGTAAATCCCTGTACTGTACAGATACAAGGTGTTGCTGTAATTGCCATACACAGGCATTATGCGGCACATACAGATACAAGGTGTTGCTGTAATTGCCATACACAGGCATTATGCGGCACATACAGATACAAGGTGCTGCTATAAATGCCACACACAGGCATTATGCGGCACATACAGATACAAGGTGTTGCTGTAATTGCCACACACAGGCATTATGCGGCACATACAGATACAAGGTGTTGCTGTAATTGTCATACACAGGCATTATGCGGCACATACAGATACAAGGTGTTGCTGTAATTGCCACACACAGGCATTATGCAGCACATACAGATACAAGGTGTTGCTGTAATTGCCATACACAGGCATTATGCAGCACATACAGATACAAGGTGTTGCTGTAATTGCCATACACAGGCATTATGCGGCACATACAGATACAAGGTGTTGCTGTAATTGCCATACACAGGCATTATGCAGCACATACAGATACAAGGTGTTGCTGTAATTGCCATACACAGGCATTATGCGGCACATACAGATACAAGGTGTTGCTGTAATTGCCATACACAGACATTATGCGGCACATACAGATACAAGGTGTTGCTGTAATTGCCATACACAGGCATTATGCAGCACATACAGATACAAGGTGTTGCTGTAATTGCCACACACAGGCATTATGCGGCACATACAGATACAAGGTGTTGCTGTAATTGCCACACACAGGCATTATGCGGCACATACAGATACAAGGTGTTGCTGTAATTGCCATACACAGGCATTATGCAGCACATACAGATACAAGGTGTTGCTGTAATTGCCATACACAGGCATTATGCGGCACATACAGATACAAGGTGTTGCTGTAATTGCCATACACAGGCATTATGCGGCACATACAGATACAAGGTGTTGCTGTAATTGCCATACACAGGCATTATGCAGCACATACAGATACAAGGTGTTGCTGTAATTGCCACACACAGGCATTATGCAGCACATACAGATACAAGGTGTTGCTGTAATTGCCATACACAGGCATTATGCGGCACATACAGATACAGGCATTCTGCAGCACATACAGATACAAGGTGTTGCTGTAATTGCCATACACAGGCATTATGCGGCACATACAGATATTGCATTGCTAATAATCTCGATCACTACAAACCCCATAAGCAGGAGATCACCATTTAATTATCTGCCTGTATGCTGAGAAATATCAGTTGTAAAGGATAAATCAAAATGTGAAAAACTGAAAAGGAGCAAATTCACATTTTAATTACCTGCGCTGTATTTTACACTTGATGAAGATAATGTTAGTCCTTAGTGCTGAAGAGGTTAAGGTTTGCAGACTTTAAAATGATAGCGTTGGGGTCATCACGTATAAGTTTCCACACATCCGATGCCATTCTCAAATGATAGACATTTCCCCCAATCTGCTTCCAGCAAGAAATATTCCATTTTCTCAAATGACCACATTCCTGCGTGAAGAAGATGCTTCCTTTAGATGAATCCATCCCTTTATAGTTCATTTTCTGCCAGAGTTTAACGCGCAGAACTGGAATTAACCTCCTCCTCATGTACAGAGTCCCCCTTATTAGGAGACTAGCTGGCACACACCGGCCTACACCTGATCTGTCACGGGGGGGGGGGGGGCTACCCCTAACCTGTCACGGGGGGGGGCTACCCCTAACCTGTCACGGGGGGGCTACCCCTAACCTGTCACGGGGGGGGCTACCCCTAACCTGTCACGGGGGGGGGGCCTACCCCTAACCTGTCACGGGGGGGGGGGGCCTACTCTAACCTGTCACGGGGGGGGCTACCCCTAACCTGTCACGGGGGGGGGGGGCCTACCCCTAACCTGTCACGGGGGGGGGGGGTGGCCTACACCTGATCTGTCACGGGGGGGGCTGCCCCTAACCTGTCACGGGGGGGGGTGGGCCTACACCTGATCTGTCACGGGGGGGGGGGGCTACCCCTAACCTGTCACGGGGAGGCTACAGTGGCCACTGAATGCTTAACTCAGATGGCACATTGTTTAAAAAAAGAGACCATATGTCTAATGTTTTCACGTCCCTGATGAGCAGACGCAGGCGAAACGCGCGTCGGACGTGCTCCATGGACTTCTAACTCCTTTCTTTTCATCCGTGACCTCCCCGGCTGCTGCTCCTGCTGGAAGCCCTTTAGATTGCATTGGTCTTGGGCATCATTTCATGTCCACACCAGCACATTAATACTGCAGCAGCTTGATTTATTGAGAGGTGGACTTTCACTGCGGATTGCTACGTCATGCACCCCATTGCAACTTCTTAATCGCTGCACGCAAACTGTAGCCTATAAGTCCGGTATCTCCCCCCCCCCTTTTTTTTTCTTGCATTTACTGTATATATGCAGTGGGGTGTATAGCTTCTCATTGGGTGCACATTAATGTGATACACTAACTGGTCTCATTGTATCTCGTGCTGGACACACCTTTGGCTGTTTGGTTACAGCCTTTATAGAAAACCACCAAAAAAATAAATTGTGATTCGATCTTGCATTTGATGCACTTTGGTCTCCGGCATTTGACTTTTAACCTTTTAGTGCGCGCACGTTTTTTGATATGTTTAATAAAAGGTTTAAGAATTTTATTGGTATTTTCCACCTTGTTTTGGGTTCTTTGGAATCCATTTTCTCTTATCATTAGGGCCAGGTCCTGCAAGTTTCTTGATCTCCATTCCACACCCCACCCTGTCTTAAGTGTCTGCTATTTACCACTCAATGCTTGTTTAAGCTTATAAACCTGAACCACCATGAACCCTGTGCCCCACCCGCTCGCCGCCACTCCCACCGCACCCCACCCGCTCGCCGCCACTCCCACCGCACCCCACCCGCTCGCCGCCACTCCCACCGCACCCCACCCGCTCGCCGCCACTCCCAACGCGCCCCACCCGCTCGCCGCCACTCCCACCGCCCCCCACCCGCTCGCCGCCACTCCCACCGCGCCCCACCCGCTCGCCGCCACTCCCACCGCGCCCCACCCGCTCGCCACCACTCCCACCGCGCCCCACCCCCTCGCCGCCACTCCCACCGCGCCCCACCCACTCGCCGCCACTCCCACCGCGCCCCACCGCTCGCCGCCACTCCCACCGCGCCCCATCCGCTCGCCGCCACTCCACCGCGCCCCACCCCCTGGCCGCCACTCCCACCGCCTGGTCGCCTCTCCAACGCGCCCCACCCGCTCGCCGCCTCTCCCAACGCGCCCCACCCGCTCGCCGCCTCTCCCAACGCGCCCCACCCGCTCGCCGCCACTCCCAACGCGCCCCACCCGCTCACCACTCCCACCCCGCCACTCCCAACGCGCCCCGCCCGCTCGCCGCCACTCCCAACGCGCCCCACCCGCTCGCCGCCACTCCCACCCGCTTGCCACTCCCACCGCGCCCCACCCACTCGCCGCCACTCCCAACGCGCCCCACCCGCTCGCCGCCACTCCCAACGCGCCCCACCCGCTCGCCGCCACTCCCAACGCGCCCCACCCGCTCACCGCCACTCCCAACGCGCCCCACCCGCTCGCCGCCACTCCCAACCCGCTCGCCACCACTCCCAACACGCCCCACCCCCTGGCCACTCCCAACACGCCCCACCCCCTGGCCACTCCCAACAAGCCCTGCACCATTCTCCTTTATCCTAACCATTGCTGCCTCCTCCCACTCCCGTCCCCTTCAACCAAACGATACCCGGCCCTTACCCCTTGTGTCAGCCCCTTCCCACCATATCTCACCAGCCATGGCGTTCCCACCCATCCTAAACTTAGCTCTAAAGAATACCTCCCAGTCTTGCTCCAGTTTAGTCTGATTGCCATGGGATTCCAACAAATGGATAAAAAGTGCTTAGGCCACACCATGATGGCACATTCTGACACTGGCCGGGCAGCACCATCACACACAGGCCCAGTGCTCTCAGCCAGTCCTCCTCACCCATTATGGCCCCACCAAAAACTCTTATCTTGTGCTTCACGCGGCAGCGTCTTGCCCACGGTGCCCCGGCTTCACGCGGCAGCGTCTTGCCCACGGTGCCCCGGCTTCACGCGGCAGCGTCTTGCCCACGGTGCCCCGGCTTCACGCGGCAGCGTCTTGCCCACGGTGCCCCGGCTTCACGCGGCAGCGTCTTGCCCACGGTGCCCCGGCTTCACGCGGCAGCGTCTTGCCCACGGTGCCCCGGCTTCACGCGGCAGCGTCTTGCCCACGGTGCCCCGGCTTCACGCGGCAGCGTCTTGCCCACGGTGCCCCGGCTTCACGCGGCAGCGTCTTGCCCACGGTGCCCCGGCTTCACGTGGCAGCGTCTTGCCCACGGTGCCCCGGCTTCACGCGGCTCATATTGAAAGGTCCTGCCAAGTATTTCCTGTAAATTAACCCTTTCACATCTCTTTCCCCAGGCAGCACCTATTTCTTCAAAGGCACAAATTACTGGAAGTTCCAGGCCGGCAAGATGGAGGCCGAGCCCGGCTACCCACGCAGCACCGCACTGCACTGGATGTACTGCCCTACTGTCACCCTGCCAGAACCCTCAGAGACCCCAGAGGGCCGTGACCAGAGAGACTGCATCTGTCACTGTCCAATCGGAAACGGCTCTTCCTTTGAGCTCCGCGGAGGCGGGGCTATATGGCTGTCACTGGCCTTACCTCTACTTCTACTCTCAGGACGATGAAAACTTAAAAACACCAGACGGCAACTAGTCCGTCACGCTGAGCCGTGAAGCCCCTGCTCCCTGCATAACCGAGCCGGTGATCGATGATTGCAAGCGCAGTATTTCCAGGAAGGACCAACCCCAGAGAAAAGCACAGACCATAACCAGACATAACCAGAGGGGTTGCGGCACAGAGCCCAGCCACGGTCGGTGTTCAGGGGCCAGTGTTTGCCCACGCTTTTATTGACAGAAAGGATTCTTGCTGTACAGATTACAAAAAAAAGGGAAAATAAAATAAACACAAGTTTCACTGTTTAAATTCTTTTCTTACGAAACCGCTTTCGCAGAACAAAAATGGGAGAATTTGGCGGCATCAGTGACATCACTGGGTGACATCACTAGGCAACCACACCTGGGTGAGAGGAACGGTGGGACACGGCGTGAAGTCCTTGAAATCCAGTGGTGGGTGCGCTGTAGATTCACATTACAAATTCGCTGTGCCCGACACCCACAGAGGCAGCAGAGGGGGTGTCACTGGTTCGGCAGTCCGACGCCGCACAGAACAGAGGGGGAACACACAGACAGGGAGGGGGTACGGTACAAACGCAATGAGTCACTTCAGATGCCCAGATCCCAACAAGCAAAGCCAGGGGTGCAAGCCACCATCATCCGGTTACACCCCCCACAGGCCGTACCCTCCAAAAAAGTTCCAGAGTCTAAGATGAGGGGTACAGGAAAAAAAAAAATTCTGCCGACAGCTTCTGATCAATTCAGACACGGCTCAGGCGACCTGAGGACAAGGGGAGAACCAGGTGAGTGGCACGGCACGATGGCACAGGATGCCAAATATCAGAGACAGAGCCTTACCTGGACGTCTACCTGCGAGAATATCGTGAAGCAGGAGAGTCTCGCCGGCGCTTCCGGTCAGGCGACCCCCGACTCCTCCCGGAATCACGATCCCTAGAGAGAAGAGTACAGGTTAGGCAGCACCGGCAGTGAGAAGGTAGACACCGCAGTGTGTGGCTGGGTGAGCTGGGGACCTACCTCCGGCGTAATGAGGCTGGTGGGGACCTTCTCGCTGGTGGAGAGTAACTCAAGGACCGAGAGTCCCTCAAGGAATCAATTGGTTTCCGGGGACTGCGGGATCTGGAGGAACGAAAGAAATGACACCGGCATGACCTACACTCCATAATATACCCTTCTCTGCCGCCCCCACCACGACAGACACCACATGGGACGCTTTACGAGAGAGAAACGGAGCCCGATTTATGTCACTACTAAAACTAGAGAGCAGCATATTGTCAGGTATATTGGAAGGGAAAAATTAAATTGATGCCTGTAGCCATTTTTTTTTTTTTTTAAATAGAAATGTCTTTTCTTTCAATTTTCCCTAGTTTTAGAAATGAACAGAGATTTTTTTTTTTTTTACAGAGTTCACGGCTAGGTGAAATCAAAATTTTTTTTTTTTTTTTTTTTTTTTTTTTTAGAAATACCAGACATGAGGGAACCTTAAAATGTCTTTGTGTGATACAATGCCCAAGCTAAGTGCTAGACGTGTCATAATTACATTTATTGGTCTGTCTCAAGTCTTTAAAACAAAAAGATATTTTGTCTTTGGGTATAGGGAAATAAGAGTTAAAATCTTTGTAATGTAAAATATATATTTTTATAAAGCAAGATATATTTTATTATATTTACAGTAGAAAATATATGCTCAATAAATATTGAAGCATAATTTGTGAATAAATATTGAAGAGATTCTGTGATTTAATAAGAAAGGAATGTATTTAGTTGAGAGGAGTAGGGACATAAATTTGATTCTGGCATGAGAGACATAAGGTCTACACTGGGAGAGAGAAGGTCTCTGTGTGCAGATTGACCTCTTGACATGAGATAAGAATTATAAAAATGAAATGGTGGAATTAGGAAGTGCAACACTGCCCTCTAGAGGATAGTAAATATTATATTTGATATAATAGAATTATTGCCAGTGACGTCAAATTGACTATAATTGGAGATACAACAAGGCAATCAGTCATTCACGCAGACCATCGCTAAGTAAGCAGAGTCCAGGGCATTCCTGCAGAGATTGCAGGACATGATGCAGAGACTTACACCACAATGCATTCAGACTTCCAGTAGACAATGAGGCATTCCTGCAGAAACCAGGACATGAGGCATTCAGAGACTTACACACATCGCTAGCAGACCATCCCAGGACGATGCACTCAAGACTCTCACCAAATCTCTAACTCCCATGCATTGATTATTTGATATTGATAATTTTCACATATTCCAAACAATATTACATAAAGAATATTCCAAGGCAGTAACTCATCAAAATCCAGATTGGAGAAGGTAATGTATGAGAGCTATTTAAATTAAGGAATTAATGTAATTATATATATTTGTAGTATTTTTTGCAACAGATCAGATTTCTCAGACTTTGATGGCTCCAGAATCTAAATATTTCTATTCTGCAGATAAGAGATATGAAGATGTGGACATAAGGATTTATCCTAAAAGAAACTGTTGTAGGATTGATACCAATATATATATTGAATTGGAAATTACTGTGATTGAAATTAATAAGCAAGGAATTATATAACTACAAAATAAAAAGCAAAAGATTAGAAGTTTAATTCTCGAGATTAGGGGAGGATTCACTAAATAAGTTTTTATTACTTATTCTAAATTAGCTCATCTTTTGTTGATCCACGTAGTATAAAGAGATCTATATATCTCTATAAGATCTAGCTTGTTAAACATTGGTTGCTGGGAAATGCATGTTTCATTAAGCAGAAATGCTTATTAACCATTTGTGTATTAGTTACTAACTGATGAGGTAAATAATAATCATATATGCAGTTACTAACAGGAGATACGTTCTATGTGCTGGTGGATGGATTGTGGTTTATAAATCTTTGATTATGATAGGAGATTTGAAACTATTTTGTATACGTAATAAATCTATATATGGTTTTTTCCCGATTAGTGTATTCTTCAAAGCAAAACACAGACAATTAAAAGAATTTAGGAGAATTTCTAGGAAATATAAACGATTGTGTCTCATATAAGTTTCTTATTGAATAATAATCCCTGCCATATTGGAGGCTAGCTGCTGAGAAGTCCAATATATGACATGTTGTAGTCACGTGCAGCGATTATATCTGACAATATCTGTGTGAACATCCTGATAGGACGCTCACACAGAGAGCTGGGGATAAGCAGCCTATCAGGACGCTCACACAGAGCTGGGGATAAGCAGCCTATCAGGACGCTCACACAGAGAGCTGGGGATAAGCAGCCTATCAGGACGCTCACACAGAGAGCTGGGGATAAGCAGCCTATCAGGACGCTCACACAGAGAGCTGGGGATAAGCAGCCTATCAGGACGCTCACACAGAGAGCTGGGGATAAGCAGCCTATCAGGACGCTCACACAGAGAGCTGGGGATAAGCAGCCTATCAGGACGCTCACACAGAGAGCTGGGGATAAGCAGCCTATCAGGACGCTCACACAGAGAGCTGGGGATAAGCAGCCTATCAGGACGCTCACACAGAGAGCTGGGGATAAGCAGCCTATCAGGACGCTCACACAGAGAGCTGGGGATAAGCAGCCTATCAGGACGCTCACACAGAGAGCTGGGGATAAGCAGCCTATCAGGACGCTCACACAGAGAGCTGGGGATAAGCAGCCTATCAGGACGCTCACACAGAGAGCTGGGGATAAGCAGCCTATCAGGACGCTCACACAGAGCTGGGGATAAGCAGCCTATCAGGACGCTCACACAGAGAGCTGGGGATAAGCAGCCTATCAGGACGCTCACACAGAGAGCTGGGGATAAGCAGCTATCAGGACGCTCACACAGAGAGCTGGGGATAAGCAGCCTATCAGGACGCTCACACAGAGAGCTGGGGATAAGCAGCCTATCAGGACGCTCACACAGAGAGCTGGGGATAAGCAGCCTATCAGGACGCTCACACAGAGAGCTGGGGATAAGCAGCCTATCTGTGTGAGCATTCCGATTAGCTGCACCGTGTCAGGTAATATTCACACCGAATCATACACACTGACCCGTGACAGAACCTGCTCCGTGTCTGGTAATATTCACCAAATCACACACACTGACCCGTGACAGAATCTGCTCCGTGTCTGGTAATATTCACACCAAATCATACACACTGACCCGTGACAGAATCTGCTCCGTGTCTGGTAATATTCACACCAAATCACACACACTGACCCGTGACAGAATCTGCTCCGTGTCTGGTAATATTCACACCAAATCATACACACTGACCCGTGACAGAATCTGCTCCGTGTCTGGTAATATTCACACCAAATCATACACACTGACCCGTGACAGAATCTGCTCCGTGTCTGGTAATATTCACACCAAATCATACACACTGACCCGTGACAGAATCTGCTCCGTGTCTGGTAATATTCACACCAAATCATACACACTGACCCGTGACAGAATCTGCTCCGTGTCTGGTAATATTCACACCAAATCATACACACTGACCCGTGACAGAATCTGCTCCGTGTCTGGTAATATTCACACCAAATCATACACACTGACCCGTGACAGAATCTGCTCCGTGTCAGGTAATATTCACACCGAATCATACACACTGACCCGTGACAGAACCTGCTCCGTGTCTGGTAATATTCACACCGAATCATACACACTGACCCGTGACAGAATCTGCTCCGTGTCTGGTAATATTCATACCAAATCACACACACTGACCCGTGACAGAACCTGCTCCGTGTCTGGTAATATTCACACCAAATCACACACACTGACCCGTGACAGAATCTGCTCCGTGTCTGGTAATATTCACACCAAATCACACACACTGACCCGTGACAGAATCTGCACCGTGTCTGGTAATATTCATACCAAATCACACACACTGACCCGTGACAGAATCTGCTCCGTGTCTGGTAATATTCACACCAAATCACACACACTGACCCGTGACAGAATCTGCTCCGTGTCAGGTAATATTCACACCAAATCACACACACTGACCCGTGACAGAATCTGCTCCGTGTCTGGTAATATTCACCAAATCACACACACTGACCCGTGACAGAATCTGCTCCGTGTCTGGTAATATTCACACCAAATCATACACACTGACCCGTGACAGAATCTGCTCCGTGTCTGGTAATATTCACACCAAATCATACACACTGACCCGTGACAGAATCTGCTCCGTGTCTGGTAATATTCACACCAAATCACACACACTGACCCGTGACAGAATCTGCTCCGTGTCTGGTAATATTCACACCAAATCACACACACTGACCCGTGACAGAATCTGCACCGTGTCTGGTAATATTCATACCAAATCACACACACTGACCCGTGACAGAATCTGCTCCGTGTCTGGTAATATTCACACCAAATCATACACACTGACCCGTGACAGAATCTGCTCCGTGTCTGGTAATATTCACACCAAATCATACACACTGACCCGTGACAGAATCTGCTCCGTGTCAGGTAATATTCACACCAAATCATACACACTGACCCGTGACAGAATCTGCACCGTGTCTGGTAATATTCATACCAAATCACACACACTGACCCGTGACAGAATCTGCTCCGTGTCTGGTAATATTCACACCAAATCATACACACTGACCCGTGACAGAACCTGCTCCGTGTCTGGTATTATTCACACCAAATCATACACACTGACCCGTGACAGAATCTGCTCCGTGTCTGGTAATATTCACCAAATCACACACACTGACCCGTGACAGAACCTGCTCCGTGTCTGGTAATATTCACACCAAATCACACACACTGACCCGTGACAGAATCTGCTCCGTGTCTGGTAATATTCACACCAAATCATACACACTGACCCGTGACAGAATCTGCTCCGTGTCTGGTAATATTCACCAAATCACACACACACTGACCCGTGACAGAACCTGCTCCGTGTCTGGTAATATTCACACCAAATCACACACACTGACCCGTGACAGAATCTGCTCCGTGTCTGGTAATATTCACACCAAATCATACACACTGACCCGTGACAGAATCTGCTCCGTGTCAGGTAATATTCACACCAAATCATACACACTGACCCGTGACAGAATCTGCTCCGTGTCTGGTAATATTCACACCAAATCATACACACTGACCCGTGACAGAACCTGCTCCGTGTCTGGTAATATTCATACCAAATCACACACACTGACCCGTGACAGAATCTGCTCCGTGTCTGGTAATATTCACACCAAATCATACACACTGACCCGTGACAGAATCTGCTCCGTGTCTGGTAATATTCACACCAAATCGTGACAGAATCTGCTCCGTGTCTGGTAATAATCACACCGAATCATACACACTGACCCGTGACAGAATCTGCTCCGTGTCTGGTAATAATCACACCGAATCATACACACTGACCCGTGACAGAATCTGCTCCGTGTCTGGTAATATTCACACCGAATCATACACACTGACCCGTGACAGAATCTGCTCCGTGTCTGGTAATATTCACACCAAATCATACACACTGACCCGTGACAGAACCTGCTCCGTGTCTGGTAATATTCACACCAAATCATACACACTGACCCGTGACAGAATCTGCTCCGTGTCTGGTAATATTCACACCAAATCACACACACTGACCCGTGACAGAACCTGCTCCGTGTCTGGTAATATTCACACCAAATCATACACACTGACCCGTGACAGAATCTGCTCCGTGTCTGGTAATATTCACACCAAATCACACACACTGACCCGTGACAGAACCTGCTCCGTGTCTGGTAATATTCACACCAAATCACACACACACTGACCCGTGACAGAATCTGCTCCGTGTCTGGTAATATTCACACCAAATCACACACACTGACCCGTGACAGAACCTGCTCCGTGTCTGGTAATATTCACACCAAATCATACACACTGACCCGTGACAGAATCTGCTCCGTGTCTGGTAATATTCACACCAAATCACACACACTGACCCGTGACAGAACCTGCTCCGTGTCTGGTAATATTCACACCAAATCACACACACTGACCCGTGACAGAATCTGCTCCGTGTCTGGTAATATTCACACCAAATCATACACACTGACCCGTGACAGAATCTGCTCCGTGTCTGGTAATATTCACACCAAATCACACACACTGACCCGTGACAGAACCTGCTCCGTGTCTGGTAATATTCACACCAAATCATACACACTGACCCGTGACAGAATCTGCTCCGTGTCTGGTAATATTCACACCAAATCACACACACTGACCCGTGACAGAATCTGCTCCGTGTCTGGTAATAATCACACACACTGACCCGTGACAGAATCTGCTCCGTGTCTGGTAATATTCACACCAAATCACACACACTGACCCGTGACAGAATCTGCTCCGTGTCTGGTAATATTCACACCAAATCACACACACTGACCCGTGACAGAATCTGCTCCGTGTCTGGTAATATTCACACCAAATCACACACACTGACCCGTGACAGAATCTGCTCCGTGTCTGGTAATATTCACCAAATCATACACACTGACCCGTGACAGAATCTGCTCCGTGTCTGGTAATATTCACACCAATCATACACACTGACCCGTGACAGAACCTGCTCCGTGTCTGGTAATATTCACCAAATCATACACACTGACCCGTGACAGAATCTGCTCCGTGTCTGGTAATATTCACACCAAATCATACACACTGACCCGTGACAGAATCTGCTCCGTGTCTGGTAATATTCACACCAAATCACACACACTGACCCGTGACAGAATCTGCTCCGTGTCTGGTAATATTCACCAAATCACACACACACTGACCCGTGACAGAATCTGCTCCGTGTCTGGTAATATTCACACCAAATCACACACACTGACCCGTGACATAATCTGCTCCGTGTCTGGTAATATTCACACCAAATCATACACACTGACCCGTGACAGAATCTGCTCCGTGTCTGGTAATATTCACACCAAATCATACACACTGACCCGTGACAGAATCTGCTCCGTGTCTGGTAATATTCACACCAAATCACACACACTGACCCGTGACAGAATCTGCTCCGTGTCTGGTAATATTGGTCTGATGGCGCAGGTTTTTGTAGGTTTTGTACATGGCATAATTCTGCTCCCAGCGGAATCTCAAACTCTTTTACTAATATATAGTACTTTATATTGATCAAAATTTTCATTTTTTCTTTTTTTTTAGTCCCCGCTCCAGAAATATTTACCCCTATCTTTTACCAAGAAAAATAATAAAATGGATAAATGCCATTTCTGGTTCCCTCGAAAAACAAAATACCGACTACCAATATCAGGGTTTAATTGCTTTTTTTATTACATAAACTCCATCCATAGGGACTTGCAAAAAATTTTGGCGCTAAATATTTTAACCCTTTGCAAAAAATTGCCTTTCCGAATATTTTTTTTATTAAAAAAAAAAAAAAAAATCCCGCTTGAAATTTTAGTCACATTGAAAAAAATGAAGCTAAATGACAAAAATCTATCCAGAATGTGCTGAGAATAAGACATTTTAGATCACAGCTCTGTGACAAACCATAAAACTGAGGAAATATGCATTTTATGCAAACCTCCAGAAACGCAAAGAATGTCGCATGGCGTGAAGCAAAAAGGGCCGCCATTTATAAACGAGTCACTATAAAATGGTATATGTTGTGCGTTTTGTTTCCTTTTCACATTTTTCTAAACGCACCACGCCAAGGTTAAACCTCCTTATGGAGCATTAATGTGTCCGTATCCTTCTGGCACAAATAAAATATATATATGCCAAGGGGCGAATTGGATCTGTATTTTGTTATGTTGATGGTTTTTGTTGTTGCTCAAAGGAAAGGGGGCTGTTACTTGTTATATACACAGCAGGGGTGTGGAAATTTAAAAAAAAAAAATCTACTTGTCCAACGGACTAAGTGTTAGTCCAATCTACTTGTCCCTCAGGACGATCAACTTGTCCTGATAGAGGCAGCGTCAGATACATGTGATGAATAAACCTTTATTTAAACACTATTTTGTTGTGTGTATCTATGTATCTATGTATGTATGATGCACCGATACCACTTTTGTAAGACCGAGTACCGATACTTTTTTTCAAGTACTCACCGATACGGAGTACTTTTATTTTATGTCATGTGACCACTTTCCAATAAGAACAGACCTCATAAAAATGCCCCCAGCTCACATGTATATATCCCCCCCCCCGAGATATATGACTATACTGCCCCAGCACATGGCTATACTGCCCCCAACCTCTCATGGATATATGCCCCAGTTCATGGTATACTGCCCCCAAGCTCTCATGGATATTGGCCCCCCCCAGCTCAGACCAGACATGGGGCGGCTGTTCGAATGCTCTATCGGCATTCGAACAGCCACCCCTGGAGCTCTCCAGCATACTTACCTTCCTGAGCGGCACCGACGAAGTCTTTGCACGTGCGCTAGTTGAAGGAACCCAGCCTCGATCACGTGGGACTCCCACGTGATCGAGGCTGGGTTCCTTCAACGTGCGGAAGCGCGGAAACTTTCCCGGCGCCGCTCAGGAAGGTAAGTATGCCGGAGAGCTCCAGGGGCGGCTGCTCGAATGCTCTAACAGCCGCCCCTGGAGCTCTCCGGCATACTTACCTTCCTGAGCGGCGCCGGGAAAGTTTCCGCGCTTCCGCACGTTGAAGGAACCCAGCCGCGATCACGTGGGAGTCCCACGTGATCACGTGGGAGTCCCACGTGAACACGTGGGAGTCCCACGTGAACACGTGGGAGTCCCACGTGAACACGTGGGAGTCCCACGTGAACACGTGGGAGTCCCACATGAACACGTGGGAGTCCCACGTGAACACGTGGGAGTCCCACGTGAACACGTGGGAGTCCCACGTGATCACGTGGGAGTCCCACGTGATCGCGGCTGGGGTCCTTCAACTAGCGCACTTGCAAAGACTTCGTCGGCGCCGCTCAGGAAGGTAAGTATGCCGGAGAGCTCCAGGGGCGGCTGTTCGAGCATTCGAACAGCCGCCCAAGCCTGTCGGATGCCGGCAAGCCGGCTTCCGGTATCGGGGGCGTCCCTGGAATTAGTACGCCCGCCGGACTGCATCTAAAAAATAAAAAAACTACACGCCCGGATCTTCATGTCCCGGGCGTCGGGCGATACAATTCCCACACCACTGCACAGGCTGGATCCATTTAAAAAATTAAAAAGCAAGTTTAGTTTAATTTACTAGATACACTGTACTTTTATTTCAAGTGTAACTAGGGATGCACCGATACTAGTATTGGTGCCGATACTGCCATTTGCACGAGTACTTGGTACTCGTGCAAATGGCCCAATACCCACCCCCCCATACCACAAGCCAGCGCTGGGCCAGCTTGCTGGTATCCGCAGGGCTGGAGAAGCATTTGGCCAGCGTTACCCAGCGGTGGGTCCGGTTGCAGGGCTGCGACGCGGCCGAGATCTCAGCTGGAGGCAGCGTCCAGGCCTCCACCGCCTGGTGATCGCGTCACAGCCCTGCAACCGGACCACTGCTGGGTAAGTAATGTGGCTTGCCGGAGGGGAACGCTGGCCAAATGCTTTTCATGCATGCGTCCAGCTTCCCCAGCATTTGGTGTGAGGTCTGGTATGTCAGATCGATATATATATATATATACACACACACACTCATATATACTACACAGACCTCAGACCAGATATATGTATGTCTGGTCAGAGTAATATATATGTATCTGAGTGGGTATATATGTATCGGAGATGAGGCGTGTGCTGGGGGTAAATGGGGCGTCTGGCCATACATCTATACTATAAAAGGATAAGCTAAAAACTGTCCGTCGCCAAAAGCCGTCTGCGCATGCGCGACGGACATTTGAAAGCGGCCGTTAGGTAGCTGCGCGTGCCGGCCGCGTGAAAAAAAAAAAAAAAAAAAAAAAAAAAAAAAAAAAAAAATGGCACGAGCCGCGCGCAGCTACCCGTGTGTTTACACGGCCAGATGCCCCGATCCTCCAGCTGCCGGCGGGCCTCCAGGCTCAGGCGAGCCCCCGGCTCGGTTTGGGCCTACAGGCCCAGCCGAGCCGGGGACTCGCCTAAGCCTAGAGGCCCGCCGAGCAGCCAGCAGCAGCCGGAGAAGGTCACCGCTGGAGGATCGGGGCCGAAGTTCCCAAAAAAATACACCCCAAAATCGGCCCTGAGCTCCAGCGGAGACCTCCTCCAGCTGCCGCTGGCTGCTCGGCGGCCCTCTAGGCTTAGGCGAGCCCCCGGCTCGGTTGGGCCTACAGGCCCAGCCGAGCCGGGGACTCGCCTAAGCCTAGAGGCCCGCCGAGCAGCCAGCGGCAGCCGGAGAAGGTCACCGCTGGAGGATCGGGGCCGAAGTTCCCAAACAAACACACCCCAAAATCGGCCCTGAGCTCCAGCGGAGACCTCCTCCGGCTGCCGCTGGCTGCTCGGCGGCCCTCTAGGCTTAGGCGAGCCCCCGGCTCCACACATACTCACCGACATCGGCCCTTAGCTCCTCCAGCGATGGCGGTCCCGCTTGCAGCATCCTCTCTCTCTCTCCGTTGCTCGCCGGAATGACGTCACGAAAGCCTTTGACCCCGGGGGTCAAAGGCTTTCGTGACGTCATCCTGGCGAGCAACGGAGAGAGAGAGAGGATGCTGCAAGCGGGACCTCCATCGCTGGAGGAGCTAAGGGCCGATGTCGGTGAGTATGTGTGGAACCGGTGGAGGACTCGAGGCCGATGTAGGTGAGTATGTGCTCTACACACACACACACACCCTGCTTGCTCGGCCGGTATCCAAGCTTAGGCGAGCCCCCGGCTTGGCTTGGGCCTAGAGGCCCTGCCGAGCGGGGACTCGCCTGAGCATGGAGGCCGGTCGAGTTGCATGCTCGGGCGTCCTCCAGGCTCAGGCGAGTCCCCGGCTCGGCTGGGCCTCTAGGCCCACGCCAAGCCGGGGGCTCGCCTAAGCTTGGTCGGCATCCAGGCTCAGGCGAGCCCCCGGCTTGGCTTGGGCCTAGAGGCCCAGCCGAGCCAGGGACTCACCTGAGCCTGGAGGACGGCCGAGCATGCAACTCGACCGGCCTCCATGCTCAGGCGAGTCCCCGGCTCTGCTGGGCCTCTAGGCCCAAGCCGGGGGCTCGCCTAACCTTGGATACCGGCCGAGTAAGCAGGGTGGGTGTGGAGAGCACATACTCACCTACATTAGCCCTGAGCTCCAGCGGTGACTGTCCTCCGGCTGTCGCAGGCTGCTCGGCCGGCCTCCAGGCTCAGGCGAGCCCCCGGCTTGGCTTGGGCCTACAGGCCCAGCCGAGCCGGGGGCTCGCCTAAGCCTGGAGGCCGGCCGAGCAGCCTACGACAGCCACCGCTGAGGCTCCGGGCCAATGTAGGGGGATGTTGCCTACACATACTCACCTACATCGGCCCTTAGCTCCTCCAGCGATGGCGGTCCCGCTTCCAGCGTCCTCTCTCGCTCCGTTGTTCGCCGGAATGACGTCACGAAAGCCTTTGACCCCGGGGGTCAAAGGCTTTCGTGACGTCATCCCGGCGACCAACGGAGCGAGAGAGGACGCTGGAAGCGGGACGCGGGACCGCCATCGCTGGAGGAGCTAAGGGCCGATGTAGGTGAGTATATCCACGAGCGGGGGGGCCATATCCACGAGCGGGGGGGCCATATCCACGAGCGGGGGGGCCATATCCACGAGCGGGGGGGTCATATCCACGAGCGGGGGGGTCATATCCACGAGCGGGGGGGTCATATCCACGAGCGGGGGGGCCATATCCACGAGCGGGGGGGGGGCGATATCCACGAGCTTGGGCAGTATCCACGTGCTGGGGCAGTATCCACGTGCAGGGGCAGTATCCACGTGCAGGGGCAGTATCCACGTGCAGGGGCAGTATCCACGTGCAGGGGCAGTATCCACGTGCAGGGGCAATATCCACGTGCAGGGGCAGTATCCACGTGCTGGGGCAATATCCACGTGCTGGGGCAATATCCACGTGCTGGGGCAATATCCACGTGCTGGGGCAATATCCACGTGCTGGGGCAATATCCACGTGCTGGGGCAATATCCACGTGCTGGGGCAATATCCACGAGCTGGGGCAGTATCCACGAGCTGGGGCAGTATATCCACAATAGACTGCCCTCTGGGCAGGCTTTACAACTAGTTTCTATATAAACAAACTGGACAGGCTTTCGGCAAAATCCTAGATTATTTATTGGAAAGCATCACATGACCTCACATAAAAAGTATCGGTACTCGGTGAGTACTTTAAAAAAGTATCAGTACTTTTACTCGGTCCCAAAAATGTGGTATCTGTGCATCGATAAGTAACAAAATAAATGTTAAATTTGTAAAACTCCAGAGCGTTTTTACGAAAATCTCCATCGTTTATAGATCTATAATATACATCTCGTTCCCCCCCTTCAAAATTTCTGGCCATTTTACATCTCTAGCCTGTGTGAGCGTCCCATTTGGCCAATTCACAGCTCTCTGCACGGTGTGTGGGTCCTGACTGAAGCGAACATGGAGAGAAATCTTTGGTGCAAGATTGGCTTCTCGCCAGCATCCCACGCCACTCACCAATGGCAAAGACGTGCGACGTGGTGCACCATTTGTCACTTGGTGAAAGGATAAAACATGATCATGCTCACCGAGCTCATGTCCATCCCACCTTCGAATTCACCAAGTATAACGATGCCTCCACCCGTTCAGGGTCAGAGGGTCTCACCTTTGAGGGCCTGGAGAGGAACTCTTTTTGTTGCTGGTTTTGTTGACCGATCCACGGGACGAAGAGGATGAAGATGACGATGATGAACCAGAACCAGAGTCTGATGAGGAGCCCGAAGAGGATGAAGAGGAGGAGGAAGTGCTAGAGCTCCGAGATCGTCGTGGTCCATCCTGAAGCACTGAGACTTCATCGGACTTTGCTTGTTCATTGGTCGGAGGGCTTGCGGTTCTAGGGCAGAATAGACATTAAGCGTTGAAAAATCAAATCCAAAACCGCTCCATTTATCAAGCTCATCGGTTTACACTAAAGAGCACCATGCTCACGGGGGCCACTACTCTACCCCCACAGCTCACGGGGGCCACTCAGTACATACAAGTCTAGATAGCCGCCATGCCACACAGAGGCCTTCCCAATTACTGCTACCAAATACCCACAGGGCTCCAGGTGCCGCCCAATCACCACACTATACAAGTGTTTGGAACCCCTCGACTAGACTGGTCTGCCCGGGACTCGGGAAACCATTATCCTGCGAGAGGTTCCTTTGTATCGTTATTCTTTTATACAAATTGCTGGTGGTTTTAAGTCATTCGATCTGAAGGGTGAACGTCTGGCGAGGAGCAGCAATACGGAGGAGAGCTGTGACGTTACATGTCCGCTGCGCCAACAGGCACGAAAACATACCATTTGTAAATCGATAAGGCTTTTTCTTTTAGATGACCCAAAAGGTTGTTCAGCTGCTCCCAAAAACGATGGCGGGAAACCGACTCAACACTGGACCAGCACACATGGCAGGGGGCTCCGTCAGAAGCAATCCATGTATTGCTATGGGCCCAGGGACCCCCCACAATACACGTTATTACAGCGTCAGGGAGCCCCCACAATACCCGTTATTACAGCGTCAGGGAGCCCCCACAAGACACGTTATTACAGCGTCAGGGAGCCCCCACAATACCGTTATTACAGCGTCAGGGAGCCCCCACAAGACCCGTTATTACAGCGTCAGGGAGCCCCCACAATACCCGTTATTACAGCGTCAGGGAGCCCCCACAAGACACGTTATTACAGCGTCAGGGAGCCCCCACAATACACACAATTGTGTAGAAGTGAGACTTGTGCAGATCAAAGCCTGTTCCCTCAATTCGCTGACTGCACGTCTGATTAATGGAGCCGAGCACATTCTGTCGTTTGCACCATCCCATGAGATTTATGGTATGACGTTCCCCTTTCCAGACAGAAGATAACGGCAGAGGAACGGGTCAGCTCTCACAACCAGGACGCAGTATGTCGACGTACAGGCTGCCCCCCCCCTCAATACGGCTATCGGGGGGCTGGGCCCTTCAGAGAAAGCCTGACTGCACTTGAATGCCTTGTGATAGTGGTTGCTCAGTCTTACCTGGAGACAGCAGGTGCAGGGTCGGTAGTGTCCTTCGATTTGCCAAGACTGGCTTCCGGGTCATGGCTTGACGAAGAGGAGCTACTTGATGAGCTAGACGACCTCTTCTGTTTTACGCGGTCTTGTTCAGGTGATAACCTCACACTGGACGAAATGATTGCTGGGGGCGCGTCTCCATTCTCTAGGCTACCAGGTGTTGGGCCAGTTGTAGCCTCCACCACAGGAGATCGACTTTCATCTTGATGGCTACTTTGTGATGCAGCATCTGTGTCTTTAATCTTTTCAAATGACAATGCAGGTTCAGCACTTGCTTCTCTGCTTCCAGAGGTGAAAGGACTCTTCAGAGCGGCAGGGACCCTAAGCAGCCTCGGGGGTGATGGACCACATACAACTACTGAGAGGTCTTCGGGTTGGGTTGGAGTCTTATTTCCACCTGAAATTTCTGCAGCCCTTTTCTGGTCGGCAAAGTGCTCATCTTCCGGCATCTCTTGACAGGACAGAGCTTTAGTTTGTCCGTCCATATGCTTTTCCAGTTGTGTAGGAGCCGGCGACTTCATCGCAGATACTGCCAAGGGAGGCGCTTTTGGTGCAGCTGGCAGCAACAGAGAAGCAGGAGGCATTTTAACAACCGGATTGAGAACCATACTCATCAGTGAAGGAACCTTTTCTGATCCTATGGTTTTCTCCACCCTTTGTGGGGATTTTGACTTTCCACGTACAGATAGAGATTTTTCATGCCTTGGAGAGGGTGCAGGACGAGAACTGCTGGGGGAAGCAACTGCCTTGCCACGGAGTGAAGCTCTGTATCGGTCAGAAGATCGAGACCTGGGTCTTCTTATAGGTGTGCGTGATCTTCTTTGTGGAGTTCTGGATCTTCTGCGCCTGGAGGGGGAGTTGGACCGCTCACGGCGATAGTAATTTATTGGCTTTTCTCGTCTATGTGGTGATCGAGATCTCCTCCTGGGGGAAGACCTTGACCTACGTCGGGGGAAACGAGAGCGCTCATTCCTTGACAATGACCTTGACCTTCCCCTCCAAGGGGAGGAGCCTGAACGCCCACGGCGAGACCGCCAAGTTCTATCTTGTCGGGACAGAGAGCCAGAGCGGTCTCTTCTGGGGGAAGAAGGGGATCTGCGACGGATCCAACGTCTTCGATCTTGCCAAGAAGGAGAGTGCCTGGGTGATGATCGAGAACGGTCCCTACGAGAACGCCTGTCTGGCCTTGACCTAGACCTTGATCTAAAAGCTCTGGGAGGTGTTCTTGTTCTACGCCTCGGTGGTGTTTTTGACATGCCTTTTCTGGGGAGGCTCCGAGACAAAGATCTCTTCTTCACATACAAATCTTTCTCAGGCGCACGGGAATGGACTTTTTGCCTCACAGGGGATCTGGAGGAGGAGCGACTTTGTCTGCTAGAACTTCTCTTGGGCCCTGATAAACGTTCACGTCTGGGGGACTTAGACTTCTCTTGCTGGACAGGAGACGCAATGCGTCGTATAGGCGGTGGATCCAACACTGTGATCTTTGAAGAAGGTTCTGAACGGCTTGGTATGGAGCGTTCCTCAGAAGCAGCACTGTGTTCACTTGAAGAATCAGAGCTGCTATCCTCCGATGAGGTGTCAGAGCTGCTATGTTCTTCCTTTTCAAGCTGGGAAGCTTTAGTTGCCAAAGGAGATGCAGATTTCTTTGAGACAAGTGGAGAGTCTTGATCATTGCGTTTGACAAGTGTTTGACCAGAAACTACAGTCTCTTGAACATTAGAAACAACCCTCCATTTGGAGGTTGTCTGCAGAGGAGAGCTGGGAGGTGGAGATGGCGATCTGCTTCTTTTTGGAGATTCACTATTTCTGTTTGAGGGAGACTTTGACTGGTTCCTTATTCTTGTAGTTAGATCACCCAGTATACTTCTAGGAGAAGACGACGCATCTGGCCTTTTGGAGTCGCCATCGTTTTGCAGAGAAGGGGAAGTTTTCCTGACAGGTGATCCAAATTTCTCCAAATATTCAGCAGTGGAGTCATGGCTTTTCTGAACGGAAAGCACATTCGTGTTAACCTGCGCGGGCGATTTTGACCTGACTTTGTCAATCAAGTGTGGTGGATAGTTTACAGCTGCCCTTTGTGGGGAGGATACAAGACTATCTGAAGCCATTCCAGATCTATAGTTTTCAGCGGACAGCTTGGCATCAACATTTTCAGAAGATGGCGATCTCACCAAGGGTGGAGACTGGGAGCATCCCTGACTCATTTTTAACTTTTTTGATGGAGGGGATAGTGACGATACAGATTGCTTTGGCGGAGGCTCTTCATCCTCTGAAGATGAGGATGAAGACGAAGACGAAGAGGATGACGACGAAGAGGACGAGGAGGACGAGGACGAAGTCGAAGAGGACGAGGAAGAAGATGAAGAGGCCGATTTGGCCTTCCTGGATGGACTTTTCTGTGCTTCTTTTTGAGCTAGAGCAGATTCAGGGATTTGTTTGGCTTTTTTTTCAACCAAGATACCACTGGGTTTATCTGCAGACAATAGAGATGGTGGACAGTCCTTATTTTGCTGTGGTTCACACTCCTGTGACTCCAGAACAGATTTATAAATAACATCTTCTCTGCACTTTTCAGGCAACTCAAGCTCCGCTCCATTCACTCCATCATGGACTCCAGGTAACGCTGTAGAGATTTTACTGCCATATGTTGTAGTAGACGGGGGGTGTATTTTGGAACCCTCAATCTCACGAGGTGAACCAAAACCACCTTTCTGATCAGAGGATGAGCCAATCTTGCTTTTGGATGAATCAGTTCTTGCTCTATGCCAACTAGACTGCTCGTCTTCACTCACAAGAGCTTCCCGAGAATCAGCTTTTCTGGACAATGATGGAGATCCTGATCTGCTGCTCTGTGTTCTTAAGGAAGAAACGAACTATACTGGGCTTTTGCAGGTAAGGATTTAGAGCAATCAGGTTCTGAAAACGCACCAGATGTTCCACCTGGCAGGGCAGTTTTCACCTTGGTTTCGTTTTCTGGATAGGACATACTGGATGGGGACTTTGAGCACAATCTTGGTTTTGTAGTCTGCAGACTGGGTGAAGATTCTGAGGACTCCGAACTAGTTCTTTGTAATCTATGTTTAGATTCCTGATCTGGTGATCCAGGACTTGCTCCGCGTTGATGTGATCTAAATTTGCGGATTTGATCCAATGGTTTAGATGTACTTGTAGATTGTGGGGACCGTGACGTGTGGTCACTTTCAGAAGATTCAGAGTTTGCACGATGTTGAGTTGACTTGGATTTTAGATCTCGCCCGGACGAAGACTGGGAATTTTCTCTGTGATTGCCTGCTCTTGGTTTTTGTTCACTTTCTGATGATTCTGAACTTGTTCTTCTGGGTGATTGCTCCATTTCTGTGGAAGAACCAGAACTAGCTCTACGAAGAGCTATTCTAGATGTGGGCTTCCCTTCAGTCGGGGAACCAGAACTAGTCTTGCTATTTGGTGGTCTGGATGGTCTTTGCTTTTCTGCTGAAGAATCAGAATTACCTCTGCTACGAGCTGGTATGAAGGACGGCTGTCTTTCAGACGATGAACCAGAACTAGCTCTACTGCGAGTTGGTCTTGATTGTTGCCTTTCGTTTGAAGAACTGGAATTAGCTCTACTATGAGGTGGCCTAGATGGTGGTTGCCTTTCAGATGATGAGCAAGTACTAGCTTTACTATGGTTTGACCGAGATTTTGATGGTCGTTCTTTGGAAGATGCAGAACTTGTCCTGCTATGGGTTGGCCTTGATTTAGGTATCCGCTCCGGAGAGGACACGGAGCTAGATCGGCTTTGTGGTAATCTAGACTTTGTCTGTTTTTGCGAAGCGGAACTAGTTTTACCATGAGGTTGTGTAGACTTCCGCTTACGTTCTGGGGATGACACAGAGCTTGCCTGGCTTCGGGCCGGTCTAGGTTTTGTTTGCCTTTCTGAGGGCGAGTCGGCACTGGCTATACTACAAGGCGGCTTTGATTTTAACTGCTGTTCAGAAGATGAGTGAGAACTTGCTTTGTCACCTAGTGGCCTTGATTTTGATTCTCTTTCCAAGGAGGACTCGGAACTGTCTGCGTCACGTGTAGTTTTTAAGACCGGTTGCCTTTCTGAGGGGGATTCAGAGCTTCCCTTGCTACGACGCAGTTTCAGACGTCTTTCAGAGGAAGATCTAGAGCTAGACCTGTTTCTCTGGGGAGGCGATTTATGTTGTCGATCCAAGGACGAGTCAGAACTTTCTCCGCTTCTGGAAGATCTAGGCGGTTCTCCCAAAGATCGATTTTTTTGTTGTGCTGGCCTACCTTTCCGTTCTGAGGAGGACCCGGTTCTGGCTCTAGACTTCAGCTCATGGTCTGGTTGTTTGGAACCACCTTTAGTAGCAACTCTCAAGCTCACAACAGTATCATCAGGTACACGCTTAGGTTGATGCCTCTTGGATTTAGTGTCAGATTCAGAAGAAACCTTTGATCTTAAACGCTGTAAACTAGACCTTGCTTCACGGTCTGAGGAGGAGCCAGATTTAGCCTTCTGCACAGCGGTCCTTACAGTCTTCTCATCTTCAGATGAGGACGGAGAGCTACTTTTCGATCCGTTTCTGTGTTTAGCTTTATATTCACCATCGGAGGAGGATGCCGATATCCCCTTGTGCTTGAAAGCACTGGATTCTTTCAAACATTCAGATGAGGAATCCAATTTGGGCTTCGGCTGAGCTGGCTGGGGACGATCTGAACCGACTTTATAAGGTGAACTCATTCTGGACTTTCGCTCTGAAGGCGACTCAGGACCTGCTCTACGTTGACTTGTTTTTGAATTTCCTTTAGCTTCGAAAGTTGACCTAGCCCCGTCGTCTTTTTTCTTGTTAGTCTCACGTTCTGATGAAGTCCCAGAACGGTTGCGAACTTGCTGAGACTTTCTGTAGTTATCCTCAAGGTTTCTTGACTTGGCTTGGCTGGTGGTGTCTTTAGACTTTGCTTTATAGTCCGGAGATTTCGCTCTATGATAGGGAACAGTCTCTGTGCCATCAGAAGACTTGCTTCTATGTGACAGAGGTGACGGTGATCGGCTTTTTCTACCATAGGATTTGTTTTGTACAGTGTCTTTACGTGCTGAACCTCTGGAGGTTTTCGGAGGTTCAGGAGATATCTTGCGATCACCTAATTTTCTATGAGGCTCCGGGGAGGAACTGTAGCTTTTTCGGCTTGACACATGCTTTCCTTCCCTCGGTTTAGATGGACTTTCCATCCTCAGTGATGGTGACAGAGAAATCATCCGCTTTTGAGTGGCCCCAGACTGATTTCCTTTCAGTCTCTTTGGAGATTCTGAGCGTGACCGAGACCTTCGTGGTGGGCTTTGGGAGGAGGACCTATTTCCCGGAGACACTGACCGTGATGAAGACCTCTTTCTGGAGGACTGCTGAAGCGCTCTTGATTTAGGAGAGGCGGTCCGCTTTTGCAAAGGTTTAGTGTAAGACAGAGGCCGGTCAACTACCGATTCTTTCTGTTTCTTTGGAGTCTGGGAACGGGACTTGTTCTTTTGCGGAGAAGGAGTGCGAGATCTAGGTAAAACTTTTAAACGTGACCCCACAACCTTAACAGGTGTCCTGGAACGGGAATTTGAATCTCTTGGTGTTATAGAAGTAGATGGTCGGTCACGGCTCACTGAAGCAGATCGCGAACGGCCTTTTCCACGTGGTGAATGTGAGCCTGCCCATTTCTGACGGGATCGAGAGCGAGATCTATTTCGATTCTTTACCGAGTTCGACCGTGACCGGGCTCTTCTGACAGGAGATTTTGTGCGCGATCTGGTCTTCACCAATGGAGACCTGGAATGAGATCTTGCTCTTCTTGGAGAACGTGTGCCTGAGCTGGCGTGTCTCAACGGTGATCTTGAAGGCCCTTTGTTTTTTAGGGATCGAGAATGAGATGTCTGTGGTGTTTCAGAATGGGTATTCGCACTTCTCGCTGGCGATCTCCTTTTGTCTGATGCCCGTGGGGATTGCATTCTGTCCTTATAGGAATGTGGGGAAGTGCGAGATCTGGATCCGCCTCTCCGGACTGGAGTTTTAGACCTTGTTCTCCTGGGAGGAGTTACAGATGGAGATCGTCCTCTTCTTGTCACGTTCTTGGGGGATCTAGCTTTTCTAGGTGGAGTCTTTGACCGTGCTTTCCTTGGTGGTGAATTGGAAAGTGATCGTCGCTTGCGTATAGGAGTTTTTGACCGCTCCTTAGCAGGAGGGGATTTTGAAGGAGAGCGCATTTTCTTCTTTGGGCTCTTTGACTTGTGGCGTCTCTGGGGACTTTTAGATCCACTTCTTCTTGAAGATGAGGTCTGGTGGGCGCTTCGTTTATCAGGTGAGGTTTTTGATCGGACATCTTTTCTAGGGGTTACAGACTTCCTAGGCTTATCACCTCTACGCAGCTCTGCCCTGGACTCCCTTGCTTCCTCTCGGATTCTGCCAGCATGTTTGGATCTGTCCTGGCCAGATCTTTCACTTCCTGACCTTGAGGAGGAAGACGAAGAGGATGACGAGCGAACTCTTGGTAGATTCTTTTTGCTTAAAACCACTGGTGATGGTCTCCTAGGATGTGTTTCAGGTCTAGGAGAAGCCTCCCTAGGTGCTCCTTTTGGGGAAGCTCTTCCTCTCGAGGAACTTCTCATTCTCCTGGAAACTTTAGAGGATTGTCCCTTGCTAGCAGGAGAAGTCTTACGTCCAGGTGAACGTGCCCTCGATCCTCCAACATTTGTCTTTTCCTTTGTAGGGAGATCCGGTGGGCTGTCCTGCCGGCTTTGCTTCCTGTGCACTTTGCTGGGGGAGTCGCCACGGGCTGTGCCGTGAGAGAAACTCTTCTCGACTTTGGAGTCCGTGTCTCGGGTCTTCTCTTTTTTATCGTGCTCCATGTGTCTTTTAGGGGAGGATGAAGCCGTGCGGTCTCTGTTATCGTGCTCTTTCCTTGTCGTTTTCTGTCAGAATGAAAAGGCATTTTAAAATGTCACCACGGAATGAATATGAAGTACCTTTCCACCCCAAACCCTCTCCGCTCATGTCATGCCTTGCTTCGCCACACCCAGTTCATCCCCTCACGCTGCGGGAGATCTTTCCCTATCGGCAGGATTATTTGCCACAACATCCCCACCGCACCCGCGTGTTATCATGTGCCGGGTCTCCAGGCAGAGGTACAGCTGGGACACCTTTTCATTATAAAGCTGGTGCTGCAGGGCCTAGTCTTTGCAGGGATCACTACAATCAAGAGCTTATGGTGCTTGAATTGCCACTTCAGAGGGAATGTGAGAGCTTCAGGAAATCTCGAGCCTCACAAAGACCCGGCAGACACAACCAATCTGCAAAATCATGAAACCTATGCAGAGTCACCCGAAACCCAGCAAAAAAAAAAAAAAAAAAATCTCAAAACTCCCCCCAAGTCCCCAGCTCTCCTAATAAACCCTCAGGTAAGAGAAGTCTGAAGAGCCAAAGATAGACTGGAAATAACGTTCCATCATCCTCAGCCGTCTCAGAGTCCCTGACTGCCCTGGAAACTTACATCCTTCTTGTGCGAGCGGTCTGTGGGGCTGCGGCCTCGATGCTCTCTCCTGGGGGATATAGACCTCTTCCTCTCGGGGCTCATCTCCCTTCTGGAGGCCTTTCGTCGCTCGGATTTGCTTCTGGATCTGGAAGCAGAGGTATTGTTAACCTGAGGATTCAGTCACATGTCCTGGACCACATAGGACAGCTCAGTCAAGACAAGTACCTGCTGCGAGACGCGCCGCCGTCTGACGAGGAGGAGGAGGAAGCATTTCGCCGCCTTGGTGAGGTGCTTGGAGATCTGCAAGGGGAGAGAAGATGTTTGCAAAGTCCAGAGGTGAAGCCGAAACAAAACACTCCGTTTTGGCATAAAACCATGGCAGGGGGGGGGGGCGTGGCCGGCTGCACATGGGAGAGGACGCGTGTTTCAGGAGCTCCAACCTGTCTCTCACTCACTAGCTTCCCTAGCTGTCTGTATCCGCTGAGTTTTCTTCCCTGGAACCCGGAGCGGCCAGCCGTTAGATGTCCGGGGACCGTTCTGCTCCCCCCCCCCCACAGACTGTCATTTAGTAGACAAGGTAGGCTGCCGGTGCCCATTTTAGGGCCTATTACCAGGCTGTGCCCTACACTGGATGACATGGGTACTGTCCGGCCAGAGAGTTCCCCCAGCGTCCATACGGAAGCTCTGCCCTGCACCATGGCGCCTCTGCTGCCCCAACACCCCTGACCTGGATGCAGACCGTGGCGACGGAGGGCCCCCGTTTCCCGGCCGCTGCAGACGTTCCGATGGAGCGACCTTGTGGAAGCAGACTGATGTCCCTTCGCATTTCCCGATGCTCGGCCTGGAGGCAGCGTTCTCACACCTCGACCGCCTTTTGATGGAGGAGTGAGGGGATGAGTGCCCGCTGACGCGAGGCGTCTTATGGTGCTTCATGGAAGTTTTGAGGAGCTACAGAGTCGTGAGTACCCCGAGTGGAGCTATGCTTGTAGGAGAACTGGAGGGAGTTGAGGAACCCGATGAAGCGACCGGGGAGATGCCATGGGGCTCGTTGGCCACGGTGGAACTCCGGAGCAGAGCAGCTGGCTGACGGATCCGTCAGAGCAGAGGATTCTACGCGATTCGCCATCTCTCCCCCTGCGCCGTCTGAGTCAGGACAGCATGGGATTATCGAGGGGACATGTGCCGAAGAGCAGCAGTGCATACCTGGTCCAGGAGAGGTAGCCCGAGTTGTGGTGGGGCCGGCTTGCTGGATATCCGTCTGCCGCGCTCTCCAGGAGTGGCATCAGTGTGATGGACACGGGCTGAAGCGGCCTTGATCTGTTATCTCTCCGTACTTTTTGATATGACGACCCCCCCCCCCCCGGCTGTGCGTTGTTTGTGGGATGCCTTTTGCAGCTTCCACAGTGGATGTTTTTGATCCCCCCCCCCTTTTTTATTTTTTGACGCTATAGTGCACTCGATGACTTTTTGTTCTTTGTCACACGCTGTTTACCTGTAGACTTGAGGACCTTTTTGACAAGACCCCCCCGCCTTGTTTCAGCACCCCTAGCTGCTCCTCTGAGATCCCCTTAGTCTCTCAGTCTATTTTGGGAGTAGACTTTATGGTCCCGCGAGGCCATTAATGCGGCTCAATTTGTGACCTTTCATACAAAATAAAAAAGTTTTAAATACAAAAAATATAAAACCATGGCGGACATTAAAAGGAGAGCGAGCCGAGAGCCAGGTGGGTCACACACGCCCGGCACCCTTTAAACTCCCTCAACTACAGCGCCCGGGCTCTTCTGGACTCAGCATCTGCTCCAACAAGACACGTGGTCACAGCACGTCATTTAGCCACGTGCTCTGTCTCCATTGCCTCGGGTTTTGGAAGGCGCTCACAGCCGCTGATGGCCGGAATGGGCCGGGACACCACTAGGAAGCGCCTTTACTAAGATACAAAGGTGAGCGCGCCTGTGAAACGCAGGCGGCACGGGGGGGGGGGGCTGAACCATCACTCTTACCTTTTCTTTTTCTTCTCCTTGGATTTGCGTTTACTTTTCGGACTCGTAGACCTGAAAGAACAAGTCACTCAATAAATACAGAGTGGCCAAGCCCCGGAGGTGGCCACCGGCCAGGCCGCCCCAGATCACACGGTGAAGCAGAGCCTTGCTCTAGCAGGTTGCCACACGCGTCTCACCTGTGCTTCCTTTTCTTGGAGTCAGACTCTGATCTAGAAGCAGAAATGTCCGCCGTGAAAGTGCGACAGGAACATGGGTTTAAGAAGACAGGAAACAAATGGAGAGAAAAGTTTAGGCCAGAAATAACGTTTTGCTGTAAAATCTGCAAGTCCTCTGCCCATTGGTGGTTTCCAGCAACCCAGACACAGCGCCGCGGGTTACTCACCTGTGCTTCCGGGACTTGGATTTCTTCTCCTTGTGACTCGGGGAGCGGCTGGAGGATCTGTAGCGTAAAAAAAAGAGCGGTGTCACCCCAAGGACTCATTAAGTGGGCGATGAGCAGCTGGCAACAGCGCAGACCAAGGGAGGTGAGGAACCAGTGCATCAGGATGCGTCCAAGGCACCCCAGCCATCCATTCCACGACAGGACGCGTCCAAGGCACCCCAGCCATCCATTCCACGACAGGACGCGTCCAAGGCACCCCAGCCATCCATTCCACGACAGGACGCGTCCAAGGCACCCCAGCCATCCATTCCACGACAGGACGCGTCCAAGGCACCCCAGCCATCCATTCCACGACAGGACGCGTCCAAGGCACCCCAGACATCCATTCCACGACAGGACGCATCCAAGGCACCCCAGACATCCATTCCACGACAGGACGCGTCCAAGGCACCCCAGCCATTAATTCCACGACAGGACGCGGCCAGGGCTTCTCAGCCATCCATTCCACGACAGGACGCGGCCAGGGCTTCTCAGCCATCCATTCCACGACAGGACGCGGCCAGGGCTTCTCAGCCAGTCTCCATAAGAAGTACCAAGGCTTTTTATGGCCCAATGCAGAAGTGTGAACCAGGTTTGCATCTCCCCAATTCTTAAGCGTAGCCCCCCCCAACCCCCTCTGACACTCACCGGCCACGATCCTTCTTTTTCTTCTTTTTTTTGTGTTTTGTTGGTGATGGAGAAGGAGAGCGAGAACTCGCAGAGTCTGCAACCAAACTGAAAGTGACACGTGTGAGTTCCTCACCGCCAAGTCGCACGCACAACACGTACCTGCCGGATCCCGGGCCACCTACTTATAAGGTTTCTGCTCCGGCTGCTTGGCCTGGGCGGCCGCTCTGCGATTCGGATCGAAGCTGCTTCCGTCCACATAGCTGTCACTGATCCCAAAGGCCGCGCGCAGGCGCTCATTCTTCTTCTCGTTTGCTTCAGCCATCTGGTGGGTCTCCGAGATGCTGAGCAAGGAACGGAAAGAAGGGCTAACACAACTGCACCAGGACCCGAAAACGCAGAGCGGGGTGAGGGGGAAAGGGAACAGAAGGTGGTGTGACCTGGGGCTGACACAGAAAAGGGAACCAGTGACTGACAAGAACGGGACAGGGCAGAGTCAGAGGGACAAAGCGGTGAGGAGGACATATACCCCACTTTCTGCTTCTCCTCCTCCTTGCTCTGGCTCAGGTCCTTCTCCTGTAACATCAGACGGAAGGTGGCGACCTTCTCCTGGATCTCAGCCTCGCTGTACCTTCATGAAGGAAAGGTACTGTCAAGCAGGTCAGGGCAAAGACATAGTAAACACGATAAATAGGCCTCTCTTACCCCTGCTCCTCCATCATCTCCTCCAGCTCCAGGCATTTCAGCTCCACCTTCCTTTTCCTCTCATGGTCCAGGATCTCCTGGTTGGGTTTCTTCACCAGGAGGTTCTCCAGCTTCTTCAGCTCTTCTTCAGACTTGTAGTCGGTGCGGTCCTTCTTGTGCCGCACAGAGGACAGGTTCCGCTGGACGTAGCCATTGGTGCCGCTGCCCCGCGGCGTCGGGAGTCCAATCCCGTTATACATTGCGGTAAAGAGGGTCAGAGACCTGGAGGGGAACACGAAACAAACAGGTTACAGGACAGATCCTGAAAAATAACCAACGCCAGCACCCTGATCCAAAAGCAGCGTCAAAGCCACCCTGAATATATGGAGGAGACCCTAAAAAAACACCCGCACACCCTGAATATATGGAGGAGCCCCTAAAAAAACACCCGCACACCCTGAATATATGGAGGAGCCCCTAAAAAACACCCGCACACCCTGAATATATGGAGGAGCCCCTAAAAAAACACCCACACACCCTGAATATATGGAGGAGCCCCTAAAAAAACACCCGCACACCCTGAATATATGGAGGAGCCCCTAAAAATACACCCGCACACCCTGAATATATGGAGGAGCCCCTAAAAATACACCCGCACACCCTGAATATATGGGGGAACCACTAAAAACACACCCACACACCCTGAATATATGGAGGAACCCCTAAAAACACACCCGCACACCCTGAATATATGGAGGAACCCCTAAAACACACCCACACACCCTGAATATATGGAGGAACCCCTAAAAACACACCCGCACACCCTGAATATATGGAGGAACCCCTAAAAACACACCCACACACCCTGAATATATGGAGGAGCCCCCTAAAAACACACCCACACACCCTGAATATATGGAGGAACCCCTAAAAACACACCCACACACCCTGAATATATGGAGGAACCCCTAAAACACACCCGCACACCTGAATATATGGAGGAACCCCTAAAAACACACCCACACACCCTGAATATATGGAGAACCCCTAAAAACACACCCGCACACCCTGAATATATGGAGGAACCCGTAAAAACACACCGCACACCCTGAATATATGGAGGAGCCCCTAAAAACACACCCGCACACCCTGAATATATGGAGGAGCCCCTAAAGACACACCCGCACACCCTGAATATATGGAGAACCCCTAAAAACACACCCACACACCTGAATATATGGAGGAGCCCCTAAAAACACACCCACACACCCTGAATATATGGAGGAACCCCTAAAAACACACCCACACACACTGAATATATGGAGGAACCCTAAAAACACACCCGCACACCCTGAATATATGGAGGAACCCTAAAAAACACACCCGCACACCCTGAATATATGGAGGAACCCCTAAAAACACACCCGCACACCCTGAATATATGGAGGAACCCTAAAAACACACCCACACACCTGAATATATGGAGGAACCCCTAAAAACACACCCACACACCCTGAATATATGGAGGAACCCTAAAAACACACCCACACACCCTGAATATATGGAGGAACCCCTAAAAACACACCCGCACACCCTGAATATATGGAGGAACCCCTAAAACACACACCGCACACCCTGAATATATGGAGGAACCTAAAAACACACCCACACACCTGAATATATGGAAACCCTAAAAACACACCCACACACCCTGAATATATGGAGGAACCCCTAAAAACACACCCGCACACCCTGAATATATGGAGGAACCCCTAAACACACACCCTGAATATATGGAGAACCCCTAAAAACACACACCCCACACACCCTGAATATATGGAGGAACCCCTAAAAACACACCCGCACACCTGAATATATGGAGAACCCCTAAACACACACCTGAATATATGGAGAACCCCTAAAAACACACCCACACACCCTGAATATATGGAGGAACCCCTAAAAACACCACACACCCATAATGGAGGAGAAAACCTGCACACCTGAATGGAGGGAACCCCTAAACCACACACCCTGAATATATGAGGAGCCCCTAAAAACCACCCCACACACCCTGAATATATGGAGGAGCCCCTAAAACACACCCACACACCCTGAATATATGGAGGAACCCCTAAACACACACCCTGAATATATGGAGGAACCCCTAAAAACACACCCGCACACCCTGAATATTTGGGGGGTGTAATGTTAGGCCTGACTCTCCCTCAGGGCCTGGTTATCTCCCGCCCGGTTCTCTCGGGTCCCCCGGGGCCTTGCGGTAACCCCACCCCGGTGATGCACGGAGGCCGCGGTTAATCCCGCCATATGGTGCGGTGATGTCCCTAGCGCTTCCCCGGGATCACTCGCCTCGCTCCCGGGTCTCCCCCGCCTCGGGGTCCGCTGTATCGGCTTCCGGTGTCTCGGTCAGGCCCGGTCCCACACACTGCGCCACTCACACCGAACAGTGCGTGCAGTGCGTCAACACGTGACCCTTGCGCCCTACGTCACCACGCAGCTTCCCACCCACAGCTCCCATAGTGCCGCGCGCATTTGCGTCATCAGAAGTGGCCGGTGTTCTGGCAGCACAAACCGGAGATTCAGTGACGTCATGTTGTCGGCAGAGGTTGGTAGATCCCCGGGAATCAGTGTTTGAGTCTGTCTGTCTTTCCGTCCCTGAGGCCGCTGTGTTTACCTAAGCACAGATCACGTCTCCGGGCCGAGGGGCGGTGCAGGAAAAAGCTGTCTGTGCCATTCAACCCCCATATGTCTCTGTCCCTCTCACCCCATCCATTGTGTATCTCCTGCTCCTCCCCCTCATGCCTCTGCCCCTTCACATGTGCTGCTATCAAAACATGATGTATAACGTGTGCGGGTATCACAGGGATAAAAACATGATGTATAACGCGTGCGGGTATCACAGGGATAAGAACATGATGTATAACGCGTGCGTCTATCACAGGGATAAAAACATGATGTATAACGTGTGCGGGTATCACAGGGATAAAAACATGATGTATAACGTGTGCGGGTATCACAGGGATAAAAACATGATGTATAACGCGTGCGGGTATCACAGGGATAAAAACATGATGTATAACGTGTGCAGGTATCACAGGGATAAAAACATGATGTATAACGTGTGCGGGTATCACAGGGATAAAAACATGATGTATAACGTGTGCGTATCACAGGGATAAAAACATGATGTATAACGTGTGCGGGTATCACAGGGATAAAAACATGATGTATAACGCGTGCGGGTCTATCACAGGATAAAAACATGATGTATAACGTGTGCGGGTATCACAGGGATAAAAACATGATGTATAACGCGTTGCGGGTATCACAGGATAAAAACATGATGTATAACGTGTGCGGGTATCACAGGGATAAAAACATGATGTATAACGCGTGCGGGTATCACAGGGATAAAAACATGATGTATAACGTGTGCGGGTATCACAGGGATGAAAACATGATGTATAACGTGTGCGGGTATCACAGGGATGAAAACATGATGTATAACGTGTGCGGGTATCACAGGGATAAAAACATGATGTATAACGTGTGCGGGTATCACAGGGATGAAAACATGATGTATAACGTGTGCGGGTATCACAGGGATAAAAACATGATGTATAACGTGTGCGGGTATCACAGGGATGAAAACATGATGTATAACGTGTGCGGGTATCACAGGGATAAAAACATGATGTATAACGTGTGCGGGTATCACAGGGATAAAAACATGATGTATAACGTGTGCGGGTATCACAGGGATAAAAACATGATGTATAATGTGTGCGGGTATCACAGGGATAAAAACATGATGTATAACGTGTCACAGGTAGATATACCTATCTCTATATATACGTGTATACAGTATATATATCTCTATGGCTATTTATATAGCTGAAGTGTCCATTTTCCACAGCTGCCTGGTGAAGACCTCAGCCCTGAGTATGTGCCAGAAAGTAATTAAAATGGTTATCTTTTAACCCCTGGGAGGGATATAACAGGTTGCTGCATAATGGTATTTCTTTGATAACGGATCAGGGTGGAAATTACCCATTTGGTCAAATGTAAGGTCCCTTCTCCTCTGTTCGCACCTGGGAGCCCTTTCGCAGACGCCGCGGCACCAATCTGTAAGTGGTCATGCATTTCAAAGAAGCAATCATATCCTTTGATCACCAGAGACAATCTTTGGGAATAAAATTAATGAAGAAGTGAACTGAGCATGCCCAGGAGTGGGAATTCTTGGAATTGTAGTGAATGGGCTGTACCATTCATGTTTTTTTTTTTTTGAATGCCCTGCAAACTATAAATTCTGAGTCCAGCAAGGGCTAAGTGATGATCTGTCCATGTGCCAATCTCCAGCCCCCAGAAGTCACAGAGGTCCGGTTAGCTTATTGAAGTGTAAGTAAGGTTCTGTGTTTTAATCTTTTTCTTTTATCTGCTGTTTTGTGTGTAATTGATTTATCGTATTCATTTTGATGTAACCCTAAATGCACTGTGATATACATAATTTGCTATATCATAAATAAAATCTACAATTTATTAAGCTCTGTTTCTGCCTGATATTCGATCTACGCTAACTGAAGGATTGGATTATCCTATAGAGTTGCCTTTTGTTTTACGCTCGGGTCTATCTACTAAACAGTGAGTTGGGGTGCAGTCGCTGTATGGTTCCCCTATTTTGAGGTGCAGGACCAGAGTTTCAAACCGTCTCTGAGGTCCAGCAGTACGCCTCTTGACTAAAAAGGTCGGTTTGTGGTGGCAGTGTAAGAAAAGTGGATACAGGGATTGTGGGAAACGTAGTCGGTAGTCCGGGTCGAGAGTAGACAGATACTGCATTGCAATCCTGTGACCATTGCATCACATTCTACGTGCCTGTTGCGAGCGAAGGCAGTGCTGGGGCCATTAGGCAAGTGTTCGTGTGGGATTGTTGTCCGCGTAGTCATTATTTGCGTCTAGGATAGACAGTGAGTTGCTTAACCCGGCGTCCTTTGTCACGGTGCACGTTGTTTACGCGACATAACGTGTGCTGCTATCACAGGGATAAAGACATGATGTGTGACGTGTGCGGGGATCACAGGGATGAAAACATGATGTATAATGTGTGCTGCTGTCACAGGGAAAACATGTAAAGGAGACTAACAGGGTTATTCAAAGAGCTCCGAATTGCTTGAGAAAGGTAACCGAACGCTGAAAATCAGCGTTCGGTTACCTTTCCTGGTCATTCGGCTATCCAGAGAGCAGGCAATTCGACAAATCCTAGCGAATTGCCTGCACATACGGTGCCTGTTCGAGGGCAGTGAAATCCCCATGAAAATGCACTGCTTCGGCTATTCAGAGAACACAAACCAGCAGTTACATAGTTATATAGGCTGAAAAAAGACATGCGTCCATCGGGTTCAGCCTCTCCCACATAACCTACTGCTGTTGATCCAGAAGAAGGCAAAAAACCCAGTCTGAAATGCTTGCCAATATGCAACATACTGGGAAAAAATTCCTTCTTGACCCCAGATGGCGTCAGATTTCTCCTTGGATCAAGAAGCTTTTACCCACATATTAAATATTATAACCCTTAATATTCTGTGTCTGCAGGAAGTCATCCAGTCGTTTTTTAAAGGTCTGTACAGACTCTGACCCAACCACCTCAACAGGCAGAGAATTCCACAGCTTTATTGTTCTCAACGTAAAATAACCCTTCCTATGCTTTAAGCTAAATTTTCTTTCTTCCAGTCTAAATGGATGACCCCTTGTCCTATGTATAGTCCTGTTAATGAATAGGTTATCAGACAATGGTTGATAATGGCCCCGTATATATATTTATATAAGGTTATCAGATCCCCTCTAAGGCGCCGTTTCTCTAAACTAAACAGGTTTAAGCTTGTTAGTCTTTCCTCATAACTTAACCCTTCCATTCCCCTTATTCATTTAGTTGGCCGTCTGCACTTTTTCTAGCGCTATAATATCTTTTTTTAAGACAGGTGCCCAAAATCACACGACATATTCAAGGTGCGGCCTGACCATTGATTTATACAGAGGCAAAATTATGTTTTCATCCCGTGAGTGAACTCCCCTTTTAATGCATGCCAATACTTTGCTGGGCTTGGCGGCTGCTGTTTGACATTGCACATTGTTACTTAGTTTGAAGTCTATGATTATTCCCAAATCCTTCTCCTGCTTGGATTTCCCTAACTCCGTACCATTTAGGGTATAAATTACTTGTGTGTTCTTCACTCCAAAGTGCATAACTTTGCATTTATCTAGATTAAATCTCATCTGCCATTTAAGTGCCCAGTCCCCCAATTTATCTAAATCCCTCTGCAGCGAAGTAACATCCTGCTCACATTGTATTACTTTTCCTAGTTTTGTGTCATCTGCAAACACTGTCACATGACTTTCAATGCCTATCTCAAGGTCATTTATAAATAAATTGAATAGTATTGGTCCTATAACAGACCCCTGAGGGACACCGCTTACCACTGGTGTCCATCTTGAAAATGTACCATCTATGACCACTCTCTGTACCCTATCTTTTAGCCAGTTTTCTATCCAAGAACAAGTATTTTCATCTAGACCATTTTTTCTCAATTTAAATAGTAACCTTTTATGTGGAACTTCGTCGAAAGCTTTGGCAAAATCCAAGTAAATCACATCCACTGCGACCCCCTGATCTATACTTCTACTTACTTCCTCATAGAACGTAATTAGGTTAGTCTGACATGATCTGTGTTTCATGAAACCATGCTGATTTTTGCCAATTACATTATACCTCCCAATAAATTCCTGAATATTATCCCTTAGTAACCCCTCGAATACTTTCCCAGCCACAGATGTTAAGCTCACAGGTCTATAATTCCCAGGCACAAATTTTAAACCTTTCTTAAATATAGGGACCACGTCAGCTTTTCTCCAATCCTCTGGTACTATTCCTGAAAGAAAAGAATCTTGAAAGATTAAGAACAGAGGTTTACATATTTCAACACATAGCTCCCTCAGTACTCGCGGGTGAATTCCATCTGGCCCTGGGGCTTTATTCACATTGTTTAATTTCTGCAAAACCTTGTCCTGAGTCAACCAGTCACTTTGTATTAGTAAGTTTTTATTAATGAATTGCATGTCTCCTGTTATAGGTTTCTCTTTGATAAATACTGAAGAAAAATAATCATTTAAAATTTCTGCCTTATCCTGATCTTCAGTTAACAATACCCCTGACTCAGATTTTAGTGAACCTACATTTTCACTCTTGGGTTTTTTAGAATTTATGTACCTAAAGAATCTTTTAGGGTTGGTCTTGCTCTCTTTGGCTATTTCTTTTTCATTTTCTAGTTTAGCCCATCTAATCGCATTTTTACATGCTTTATTGGCTGCCCTATATGCTTTATAGGATGCCTCAGATTTATCAAATTTAAAAGCTTTAAATGCCTTCTTTTTATTTTTCATTTCCTTAGTTACCTTCCTACTAAGCCACATTGGTTTCAGTCTGTTTCTTTTATATTTATTAACCAGTGGAATATATTGTGACGTGTACTTTTCTAGTGTTTAAAGATATTCCACTTATCCTCAGTGTTTTTCCCGTGAAAGAGCTTCCTTTATTTTAATAAAGTTGGCCTTTTTAAAATTATATGTTTTAGCATGCCCCTTATGAATGTGTTTTTTTGAGTTTATTTCAAAAGTCACCATATTATGGTCACTATTTCCCAACTGTTCCTTTACATTAATATTTGAGAAAAGATCCACATTATTTGTTATAACCAGGTCCAGACAGTTATCCTCTCTAGTTGGTGTTTCTACCAGTTGTGTCATGAAGGTATCATTTAAAATGTTCAGAAATCGGATTCCCTTTGCTGAATTACTAGTCCCACTATCCCAATTAATGTCCGGGTAATTAAAATCTCCAATAATTAAAGTGCTACCATGATGTGCAGCCTTCCTAATTTGCTCTAACAGTTGTTCTTCCTCATCATTATCTATATTAGGTGGTTTATAGCATATGCCAACCAATAGTTGACTTCCAGCAGTGAAAGGTTCCCCTAATGCCCTGCCATTCGGTGGTTTAATTCGGCAGGTTTATTCAGGAGAATCCCATCGGCTTCAATGTTAAAAATATTCCCGTTTTAATTCAATATCTAATAAACCGTTCATTATAACATTCTGCAGTAAAGAGTCTCTGTACTTATAGATTTTTTTTTTTAGGATATTATAAGCATTTTTCTGGATTTTTTTTTTTTTTTGAGTTTTCTTCTTTTTTCTGTAACAGCCCTTTTTATTATCATTCATTGGATTTTATATGCAAATTTCAGACATTTTCGCTCAGTAGTTTCTTTGCAAACAGCGTTTCACTTTTCACACATTCAAGCAAACTGTTTTGCTAATTTATTCACTGCCTCGTCTGCGGTGTCGGCTTTTTTCAGCGGCTTCGCTGCGTGTGATCGGCTCCTGCTTGGGCATTTTCCGTGGTTTTCAGCAGGTTAATCCAGATGTTTTTGCGGGTTTTCGGCGTGCATTCGGTGGGTTTTGCAGTTAGTTTTCGTCGGGTTTGCGGTAGCTTTTCCCTGCAATTCGGGGACCCTGTGGTGTTTGCTGAATACACCGCAAGGTCACCGAAATGGGATCGGCAAAAGGAACCGAATTGAAGAGAACGAAAAGTCACCGAACGTGCAGTGACTTTTCGAATCTCTTTGAATAACCCTGTAAGTCTCCCCGTGTACAGTCACCTGCCCTGATGTTGAACCGGGCCAGCTCTCCTAACACAGGACTAAACCCTCTCTCCACAGGTAAGACATTATCACCCATTATCCACAGACACCCCCACAGACACCCACATCTCAACTGATCCCCTGCATACTTTTGCTGGTAGGACCCCCTTCACCCAGTATTCGCAGGCACCCACATTGTAACGTTACCCTGGTCTTTTTCTGTTTTTTTATTTATTTTTGTTTTTCTCCACCATTTGCTTTGCTAATTAGCATGTGAATCTCCTGCCCTATTGACACATCCCATCCAGCTTCAGGTGTTTACATTTTAACTGCCTGAATGCAATCAGTCTGCCCTATATAACCACTAAGACTGGCTCTAGTGAGCCTTGGCTCTTGTGACCTCCCCAAGTGGCATCCTAAGTGGACGTTCATAGTTCATTTCCTGGAGTTGCGGGACTGGAGGAAGGAACTGCAAGGCCCACTTTTTACTCCTGGTAAACACACGTCTATATCATGCTTTCGCTCACGCTTCTACTCTTTACTTCTACCTTTCTCCTTAAATGGAACTCCTGCCCCTCTACCACCGACCCCTACACTATCTGCAGCTCTCCCTCCCTCCTCTCGTCCCACATGATGGCCTCGCATGAGCTCCTTTGTTTCCTCAGAACATGGTCTCCCTCTATCTCTCGTGCTGCTAATCACTCCCACTCCCACAAATCCCATTCCCACCTTCTCTTTCTCACCCTCCTGCTGTTACTCTATTCAGGTGACATATCCCTAACCCTGGCCCAACAACACATCCAATACTTCCCTCTCATCCTATCTCCATCGCACATAAATCACCTCCCTGCAAGCCCAGCAACCTCATTCCCATAATCCCTCAGCGCCTGTCCTCTTTCTCCTGCGCCCTCTGGAACGCTCGCTCTGTGTGCAACAAACTCACAGCAATCCATGACCTCTTCCTTTCAAACTCCTTCAACCTCCTAGCTTTAACTGAAACCTGGCTAACTCCCTCTGACACGGCCTCCGTTGCTGCTCTCTCACATGGCGGTCTACACTTGAGCCATACCCCCAGACCGGGTGAGAGAAATGGTGGCGGGGTCGGAATCCTGCTCTCTCCCACCTACCAGCATCTCCCTCCACCCCCATCCCTCTCCTTCTCCTCCTTCGAGACACACTGCATCCGCCTGTTCTCTCCTCTGGCCCTCAGGGTGGCAGTCATCTACCGCCCACCGGGACCAACCTCCCAGTTCTTTGACCACTTTGCTACCTGGCTTTCTCACTTCCTGTCTTCTAATCTTCCATGCCTAATTCTCGGACTTCAACATTCCCATTGATGATCCTTCCGCCCCTGCTGCCTCCAAACTTCTTTCACTCATGTCCTCCCTTGGACTCACACAATCCTCCCTCCTCCCTACCCACCGCGATGGTCACGCTATTGACCTTGTCTTTTCCAACCTCTGCTCCATTTCTGAGTTCAAATGTCGCCCTTTCCTCATCTCTGACCACCACCTTCTCTCTTTCAACCTATCTGGACTTCCTAAACACCCTGCTCCCCCACCCCGCACACACACTCGCAGAAATCTACATGCTGTGGACCCCCATCAATTCTCCAACCTACTTCACCACCTCCCTCATACCTCATCCTTCACCTGCCCTGATGCTGCCACTAATCACTACAACACGACGCTTATCTCTGCTCTAGACACTCTTGCTCCTCTTCGACTCTGTAAGGCCCCACGCCGCCAGCTTCAGCCCTGGCACACCCTCCAGACTCGCTACCTGCAAAGATGCTCCCGCACTGCAGAGCGTGCCTGGAGGAAATCCCGCTCTGAAGCTGATTTTGTTCACTTCAAGTTTATTCTCCGGTCATACACCTCTGCCCTCCACTTGGCCAAACAATCCTTCTTCTCATCTCTTATATCTACGCTGTCCTCCAACCCTAAACGGCTCTGGTCCACCTTCAACACCCTCCTCTACCCACCTGCACCTCACCCCACAGCTGCCTTCAGCGCTCAAGACCTGGCAGACTACTTCCTCAGTAAAACTCTAACTATCAGAAGCAACATCCCAACACAAGATAGTTATCTGCCACCTCCACTCCCACAGGTCCCCTCTGCCACCCTCTGCCGCTTCCTCCCAGCCACTGAGGAGGAAGTCAATTCCTTATTGTCCTCCTCACATCTCACCACGTGCCCGCTCGACCCCATTCCCTCACATCTAATTCCTCCCCTCTCCTCCTCCCTCACCCCCTGCTCTCACACACATCTTCAACCTATCTCTCTCCACTGGCTCCTTTCCATCCGCCTTCAAACACGCGTTAGTTACCCCTTTACTAAAGAAACCATCCCTAGATCCCAACTCTCCATCCAACTACCGCCCTGTATCCCTGCTTCCCTTTACTTCTACGCTCTTAGAAAAACTAGTCTTCAACCGCCTCTCCCTCTTCCTGTCCTCCAATTCCCTACTTGACCCCCTGCAATCTGGCTTCCGTCCCCTACACTAAACTGAAATTGCCCTCACCAAAGTCACCAACGACCTCCTAACTGCTAAAAAACACGGCCACTATTCTATTCTCATCCTGCTTGACCTCTCGGCTGCTTTTGACACTGTTGACCACCCCCTCCTTCTACAGACCCTCAACTCTCTGGGTCTCGGTGACACTGCACTTGCTTGGGTTGACTCCTATTTATCCAACAGGTCCTTCTGTGTGTCCTTTGCTGGTAACTCCTCCTCGTCATTGCCTCTATCTGTTGGTGTACCTCAAGGCTCTGTCCTTGGTCCTCTGCTCTATTCCATCTACACCTCCTCCCTGGGCAAAATCATCAACAGCTTTGGCTTTAATTACCACCTCTACGCTGATGACACTCAGATCTACCTCTCAACCCCTGATCTCTCTCCCCCTGTCCTTTCAAAAGTCAGTGACTGTTTATCTGGCATCTCCTCCTGGATGGCCTCCCACCACCTAAAGATCAACATGTCAAAGACTGAGCTCCTATTTATTCCTCCCTCCAATGCCTCCCCACCTCCTGACTTCTCTATCACGGTGGAGGGTATCACCATTTCCCCATCAAACCAAGTTCGCTGTCTTGGAGTTACACTTGACTCTGCTCTTTCCTTCATCCCCCACATCAAGTCTCTTTCCTCCTCCTGCCGATACCAACTGCGTAATATTTCCAGAATTCGGCCATTTCTTACCGCTGTCACCACAAAACAACTCATACACGCCCTGGTAATCTCCCGACTCGACTATTGCAATAATCTCTTATCTGGCCTCCCTCTGTCCCGCCTCTCCCCCCTACAATCCATCCTGAACGCCTCCGCCAGGCTAATTCACCTCACCCGCCGCTCTGTCTCTGCCGCTCCCCTCTGCGAGTCCCTTCACTGGCTCCCCATCCACTGCAGAATTAAGTTCAAAATCCTTATCCTTACCTACAAAACCCTCACTAACTCAGCTCCCCACTACCTGTCCTCACTAATCACCAAATACACCCCAGCCCGCTCCCTAAGGTCAAACAGTGACCTGCGCCTAGCTTCTCCCCGCATCACCTCTTCCCATGATAGACTGCAGGATTTCTCACGCGCAGCCCCCACTCTCTGGAACGCTCTCCCTCGTACTGTCAGACTTTCCCCTAACTTCTCTTCCTTCAAACGCTCCCTTAAAACGTTCCTATTTAGGGAAGCCGACCACCCAACTCACTGACACAACCATCAATCACTCTCACCTTACAGTCTCTCCTCCTGTTTCCAACCCCAACCCTCCTAGATTGTGAGTTCCTACGGGAATAGGGCCCTCATCTCCTCCTGTACTGTTTGTCAAATGTTGTTCAATGTATTGTAACCCTGTCTATACTGTGCTTATTGTACAGCGCTGCGGAATATGCTGGCGCTTTATAAATAAAGAATAATAATAAACCAGCAATTGAACAATTTATCACAAATGCACCCAGTTGGGAAACCTAAAGCTGGGGCCAACTGGTAATCAGGGAGTGGCAAATAAGTGAATACCTTTATTGGACAAAAACACTCCCGGATGCAAATTGTTTAAACATGCGACAGGTATATGGTGAGGTAAATTGTATTGATAAGGAGCGACTAGTGATATATTGGAGGGTACAGACGATTCTATATATTAATCCTCAACAATGGAGTACGTTGTTAGCAAAAGGGAGTCCGTCCCCCCCTTATCCATGTGATAGCCGCACGCATTATAAATCATGTTTTTATCCCTGTGATACCCGCACACGTTATACATCATGTTTTTATCCCTGTGCTACCCGCACACGTTATACATCATGTTTTTATCCCTGTGCTACCCGCACACGTTATACATCATGTTTTTATCCCTGTGCTACCCGCACACGTTATACATCATGTTTTTATCCCTGTGATACCCGCACACGTTATACATCATGTTTTTATCCCTGTGATACCCGCACACGTTATACATCATGTTTTTATCCCTGTTATACCCGCACACGTTATACATCATGTTTTTATCCCTGTGATACCCGCACACGTCATACATCATGTTTTTATCCCTGTTATACCCGCACACGTTATACATCATGTTTTTATCCCTGTGATACCCGCACACGTTATACATCATGTTTTTATCCCTGTTATACCCGCACACGTTATACATCATGTTTTTATCCCTGTGATACCCGCACACGTTATACATCATGTTTTTATCCCTGTGATACCCGCACACGTTATACATCATGTTTTTATCCCTGTGATACCCGCACGCGTTATACATCATGTTTTTATCCCTTTGATACCCGCACACGTCATACATCATGTTTTTATCCCTGTGATACCCGCACACGTCATACATCATGTTTTTATCCCTGTGATACCCGCACACGTTATACATCATGTTTTTATCCCTGTGATACCCGCACGCGTTATACATCATGTTTTTATCCCTGTGATACCCGCACGTGTTATACATCATGTTTTTATCCCTGTGATACCCGCACGCGTTATACAGTCAGGTGCAGAAATATTGGGACATGGACACAATTGTAACATCTTTGGCTCTATACACCACCACAATGGAGTTGGAATGAAACAAACACATTGTGCTTTACCTGCAGACTGTCAGCTTTAATTTGAGGGTATGTACATCCAACTCAGGTGAACGGTGTAGGACTTACAGCAGTTTGCAGATGTGCCCCCACTTGTTAAGGGACCAAAGGTAATGGGACAGAATAATAATCATTAATCAAACTTTCCCTTCTTAATACTTGGTTACAAATCCTTTGCAGTCAATCACAGCCTGAAGTCTGGAACGCATAGACATCACCAGACGCTGGGTTTCATCCCTGGTGATGCTCTGCCAGGCCTCTACTGCAACTGTCTTCAGTTCCTGCTTGTTCTTGGGGCATTTTCCCTTCAGTTTTGTCTTCAGCAAGTGAAATGCTGCTCAATGGGATTCAGGTCAGGTGATTGACTTGGCCGTTGCATAACATTCCACTTCTGTCCCTTCAAAAACTCTTTGCTTGCTTTTGCAGTATGCTTTGGGTCATTGTCCATCTGCCCTGTGAAGCGCCGTCCAATGAGTTCTGCAGCATTTGGCTGAATGTGAGCAGATAAAATTGCCCCAAACACTTCAGAATTCATCCTGCTGCTTTTGTCAGCGTCACACATCATCAATAAATACAAGAGAACCAGTTCCATTGGCAGCCATACATGCCCACGCCATGACACTACCACCACCATGCTTCACTGATGAGGTGGTATGCTTAGGATCATGAGCAGTTCCTTTCCTTCTCCATACTCTTCTCTTCCCATCACTCTGGTACAAGTTGATCTTGGTCTCATCTGTTCATAGGATCTTGTTCCAGAACTGTGAAGGCTTTGTTAGGTGTTGTTTGGCAAACTCTAATCTGACCTTCCTGTTTTTGAGGCTCACCAATGGTTTACATCTTGTGGTAAACCCTCTGTATTCACTCTGGTGAAGTCTTCTCTTGATTGTTGACTTTGACACACATACACCTACCTCCTGGAGAGTGTTCTTGATCTGGCCAACTGTTGTGAAGGGTGTTTTCTTCACCAGGGAAAGAATTATTCGGTCATCCACCACAGTTGTTTTCCGTGGTCTCCCGAGTCTTTTGGTGTTGCTGAGTTCACCGGTGCGTTCCTTCTTTTTGAGAATGTTCCAAACAGTTGTTTTGGCCACGCCTAATGTTCTTGCTATCTCTCTGATGGGTTTGTTTTGTTTCTTCAGCCTAATGATGGCTTGCTTCACTGATAGTGACAGCTCTTTGCATCTCATCTTGAGAGTTGACAGCAACAGATTCCAAATGCAAATAGCACACTTGAAATGAACTCTGGGCCTTTTATCTGCACATTGTAATTGGGGTAATGAGGGAATATCACACACCTGGCCATGGAACAGCTGAGAAGCCAATTGTCCCATTACTTTTGGTCCCTTTAACAAGTGGGGGCACATCTGCAAACTGCTGTAAGTCCTACACCGTTCACCTGAGTTGGATGTACATACCCTCAAATTAAAGCTGACAGTCTGCAGTTAAAGCACATTGTGTTTGTTTCATTCCAACTCCATTGTGGTGGTGTATAGAGCCAAAGATGTTACAATTGTGTCCATGTCCCAATATTTCTGGACCTGACTGTACATCATGTTTTTATCCCTGTGATACCTGCACACGTTATACATCATGTTTTCATCCCTGTGATACCCGCATACGTTATTCATCATGTTTTCATCCCTGTGATACCCGCACACGTTATACATCATGTTTTCATCCCTGTGATACCCGCACACGTTCTACATCATGTTTTCATCCCTGTGATACCCGCACGCGTTATACATCATAGATTAAAGGTAACCGGAAAATAAAAAATAACCAAACGGCGCATCAGAGATGTTAGTTAATTAAAAATTGGACATATAAATGTTTACACCAGTGATTATTAGGTGCAACAGTGCTTATTTAAGTCCAGCAGAAGATGTAGTGCTATTCAATCATAAGTGCAATTAGAAGTGCATCAGTGCATGGTTGTAAAGCGAGAAGAGTTGATTAAAAAGTGTGTATACGGGTATACACTGTACAGTGTGGGCGCTTGTTAATTTTAGTTAAAGTGCTATGTGAATAAATATTCAATTGCTGCCTAAGTATGGTAAAAAGCACATAAAAAACAACCAAAATACGTGCCAAGATTAAGATAAAAGGATAAACGAGACCATACGGCGCATAAAACAATGAACAGATAATTGTATGAACTGCTGGTTAATAGGAGTAAAAGTGAAGGTGTCCTCCAAGATATAAAAGGTGTCCTTAAAAATGCAAAAAATGTCCTTTAAAATACCAAATAGAGGAGGTAAAAGAGTACAAGAAAATTGTAAAAAGATTAATAAGTCAATTTGTGCAAAATAGGTCAGTGGTTTATACTCAAGGGGTGTTGTTGATTGAAGACAAATACATTAATCTTCACTGTGGTGTGGATGTCAAATCTTCTCTTTAAAGGTGTCCCTCAGGGAAAAATGAATAAAGGCAATAATAGTGCAGATGGTCTTACTGAGATGAGATAATTTAATAAAATGGATGTTTCACTCACATTTATTAGAGCCTAAGGGAAATCCAGGCTCAAGGAAAATAGCTTGTGGCCAAGTATAGGGTGGCACGTCCCTCCTTTCATCTGTGGTGATTACTAGATAAAGCAGAGCACTCCCATAGCGTAACTCTGTGCAATACAGGTGGAGAATTAAATTCGGTACAATTTGTCCAGGATTTTATTTATTCCAATAAATTCATTATCTATATTTTGCATTCGCCACTTTTTCCTCCTTTTGGACATCTGGACCAACTGCTGCTACATCAAAGAGGTTTGGGCCCCCACCTTAAGAGGACCCAAGGCGATACTCCTTGAGCCTGGAATTGAGAGGCTCTATAACTGGTGAGTGTGACCAATTTTAATTTAATTCTCCACCTGTATTGCACAGAGTTACGCTATGGAGTGCTCTGCTTTATCTAGTAATCACCACAGATGAAAGGAGGGACGTGCCACCCTATACTTGGCCACAAGCTATTTTCCTTGAGCCTGGATTTCCCTTAGGCTCTAATAAATGTGAGTGAAACATCCATTTTATTAAATTATCTCATCTCAGTAAGACCATCTGCACTATATTGCCTTTATTCATTTTTCCCTGAGGGACACCTTTAAAGAGAAGATTTGACATCCACACCACAGTGAAGATTAATGTATTTGTCTTCAATCAACAACACCCCTTGAGTATAAACCACTGACTATTTTGCACAAATTGACTTATTAATCTTTTTACAATTTTCTTGTACTCTTTTACCTCCTCTATTTGGTATTTTAAAGGACATTTTTTGCATTTTTAAGGACACCTTTTATATCTTGGAGGACACCTTCACTTTTACTCCTATTAACCAGCAGTTCATACAATTATCTGTTCATTGTTTTATGCGCCGTATGGTCTCGTTTATCCTTTTGTAAAGCGAGAAACCTGTTTAAACTTCAGCATTTTCTAAAGTGTATACATAAATTCACTCAATAAAATAATCAAGAAAAAACCATAATGCTTATTGTCCGATATTCAGTATAAAACGTGTCCCATAAAAAGCGTTTTAAAAGCTATTGAAAAAAGTGCTCGATAAAGTGCTATAGTGTATATTGTCACATACTTAATAGAGATGGATGGTCCTCTTTAGTGCGTTGTTGTTGAGTTCATATGTCTTCAAAAAATTCCTCAGAAGGGCAAGAAAGGGAAACCCACAAAAAAAAGATAATAGTGCAGGTAATCCTGACAAAGTGAGCAAATAATGCTAGGTAGGCAAGTAAAGCACTCACGTGTATAAGAGCCTATAAAGGTCCCTGCTCTAGGAGTGAACACCTCTGGCCAATTATAGAGTGGCACTTCCCTTCTTTTATGCGCAGTCGTTTCTATATAGATCCGAAAGACAGGGAGACAGCGCTCCCATAGCGTAGTATTGTAAACCAATGATGTAACAAATATAAAAAAGGGCACACTCACCATTTCAGGAGCCTAGCGTTCAGACTCAACCGATATTGCATTGGGCACTCTTAGGTAGGAGCCCAAGACCTCTTTGTAGTGATAGCTCGTGATCTGTGAACAAAGCCTTCTGAATGTTAAATACCAGAAGTATAGGAAAGGGTGGCCAATGAAGGGTTAAAAAATTATAAAGAAAAAAATAAAACTGAAAGCGTCCTCTCTTATATTGTGTTGGACGCTTTCAGTTTTATTTTTTCCTTTTTTAATTTACATGGGCGTTATTGGACTATTATACCGACCTGAAGAAGGCTCTGCTGAGCCGAAGCGCATCTCGGTAGACCGAGTCCATTACTTATTGCTTTAATAAATACTGGAATTTTTTAACCCTTCATTGGCCACCCTTTCCTATACTTTTGGTTATGGATGCACCGATACTAGTATCGGTGCCGATACTGCCGTTTGCACGAGTACTTGGTACTCGTGCAAATGGCCCGATACCTCCCCTCCGATACTGGAAGCTGGCACTGGGCCGGCTTGCCAGTTTCTGCGGGGCTGGGGAAGCTGGCCGCGTGCATGAAAAGCACTCAGCCAGCGTTCCCCTCTGGCGGCCTTTTTATTAAAGAGAGACTTATCCCCCAGACTATTGCGGAATCCAGAGCTGCCGGATCTTATCAATAGAGTTGTTCTTTCCAATGTAGATCGTTCACTGTTTGCCCCTCCCCCCAGCTAACTAAAGATTACTGATAGGAAGTGTCCTGAGCCTGAAAGCGTCACTGCTGGGAATTTCCCAGTCTGGGTTTCCCTGCCCGTTCTTCAGGGAGTGGTTTGTGTGTTTTTAAAAGTGTCTGCCCAAGTCCATAACATAGGAAGCACCTCTTGGCGGAGATACCCAGTCGGGGAATCCAGGAGTCCGTCACAGACGGCCCATGGGATTATATGTAAAATAAATTGTGACAGACCTTGCTTGTCTGCCTGTCCTGCTCTCCCGGCACCCCCTTACCAGGATCAGCCCGGCCACAGAGTTACTCAGAAATTAGTACCTCGAGCAGCCTGATCTGTAGCTTCAGACCTGCTTGGTCTGATCCTCTGCCTTGGAGCCTCTTTGAATTTCCAGAAGGCCGCTCTGTGCCTCCTGAGGGTGAAAGTGCGTACCCTGAATGAGACACCAGACAAGCTGTATGTTCAAACAGGAATCTGTCTGACTTTTATTGAAAAGCGCCAGTATTTATGTGGTCAAACAGGGATCATTTGCAGATTCCAAATCCCCGTAGAAACCACTGGGGGACCTAATTCCACTGAAACATAATTGCACAAACATTGACTTCTTGGAAGGTGAAATCTAATTCCATTAGGTCAGTTAGATTAGACAGTTACAGTAAACATTACTTAAAATTCGGTTATCACACATCATTTACATAATCCATTGTCCCAATGAATCGGATTGGTACAGTGTTTGCCTGACTCATGACTTCTCAAACATGCAAACAGATAGACACAGCATTCTTGCATAATCACAATTCACACAAACATTCTGCACAATATTCCTGCATCTCCAAAACACATCTCCAAGTTCACATTAAAACATTGTATAACGAAAGGGGGAATAAGTCCTAAAACAGGGAACACAAAGGGAATAAAGTCCGTCCGTCCCTTCCAGCATGGGATCGCCATGTCAGCTCCGTGACAAATATTTTCGTTTTATTATTTTCATCCGCAGCAAAAAGCTTTTTCAGTCACGGATTTGTTTGTTAGGTGAAATTTTCTGTTCCCATTTTCTTTATATATAAGAAAGGACAAGGCTTTTTTTCTCTCTCCGAACATGTTTGGTTTTTCCTTCAGGCCTCCTGCATTCAGCGTTGCTGTCCTTGGTGCTGTCCTTGGTTCTGAAAGCTATTTCAGCACCAGGGACAGGGGCGCCCGACTACGGTGCCAGTGGGCGTTCAGCCTTATTCTGTGTGTTTCACCCAGAAGTAATGTACATGTAATGTACTGTTGGCCCCTGCGCTCTCACCTCCTGCACTTTCACACCCTGCGCTTGCTCTGTCGGCTCCTGCGCTCTCACCTCCTGCACTCGTTATGTCGGCCACTGCGCTCTCACCACCTGCACTTTTACCCCCTGCGCTCGCTATTTTTGGCCACTGCGCTCTCACCTCCTGCACTCTACCCCCTGTGCTCGCTCCGTCAGCCTCTGCGCTCTCACCTCCTGCATTCTTAACCCTCTGCCCTCGCTCTGTCAGTCCCTGCGCTCTCACCTTCTGCAGTCTTTACCCCCTGCGCTCGCTCGGTCAGCCTCTGCACTCTCACCTCCTGCACTCTTAACCCCCTGCGCTCGCTATTTCGGCCACTGCGCTCTCACCTCCTGCATTCTTAACCCCCTGCGTTCGCTATGTCGACCTCCTGCACTCTAACCCCCCCACCCCCGTGCTCACTCGCTTGTCTCTCTCCTGCAGACAGACTTCGGGCGAGCCCTGGAGCTCCTCCATATGACCGTGTTCAGCCAGTGCTTCTCGCCGTGCGGTAAATTCCTGGCAGTCGGGAATAATTTGGGTCAGATTGGCGTTTTCAGGTGAGACACAGTTTTTTTTATTCTAATGTCATGGTGTGTTTTATAATGACATCACATCCATCTCCCGTTCCTTCCCGCAGCCTGTCCTCGGCTCTGAGCTCGGAGGCGAAGGAGCAGAGCAAGCATCCGCTGCATGTACTTCCAGGTAACAGCGCAGGGGGCGGGGCTTCCTGATTCGGGATAGCGGGCTTTGGGTTTCACAGGTCTGAGGGTGATAATGGACTTTTTCCTCTTAGCGCATCAGGGCCCGATTTACAGCCTGACCGGTACCGAGCGGTACCTGATCAGCGCCGGAGACAACCAGGTGAAAGGCTGGCTCTGGGCAGACATCAGCAAGAAGGTAAAACCCCATGACACCCCGAATAGTGACCCCAGAGGCTCAAGTGACTGAGCATTGTTGGAGATGAAGGTCAGGAAGGTGGGGAATCTCACTCTGATCTTTTTTCACCTTCTGACCCTGGCATTTCTTTCACAGGATTGTGTCCCGTCATGGAACCGTAGCGCCCCCGCCAGGTGAGGGCCGCATGCAGTACTACAGGTCACACATCTGTCAGGGTGGGAATGTGAGGCTGTGCAGCTATGGGAGGAGGGGGCTGCATGTGTATGTGGAATTTGGGGTGCGTGAGGGTGTAGGATATGGGGTGTTGTCTTGACAGGTGTGTGTCATTCCCTCTGGTGGTTCGTCGAGCTCTCTGCACCCTGTCAGGTCTCCCATCTCTCCAGTGGCCATAGAGGTGCCTGTCTTGCGTTGTTCTGGTGGAGCGTCGCTGCCTGTTTTGCTTTGTTCTGGTGGAGCGTCGCTGCCTGTTTTGCTTTGTTCTGGTGGAGCGTTGCTGCCTGTTTTGCTTTGTTCTGGTGGTGCGTCGCTGCCTGTTTTGCTTTGTTCTGGTGGAGCGTCGCTGCCTGTTTTGCTTTGTTCTGGTGGAGCGTCGCTGCCTGTCTTGCGTTGTTCTGGTGGAGTGTCGCTGCCTGTCTTGCGTTGTTCTGGTGGTGCGTCGCTGCCTGTTTTGCTTTATTTTGTTCTGGTGGAGCGTCGCTGCCTGTTTTGTTCTGTTCTGGTGGAGCGTCGCTGCCTGTTTTGCTTTCTTCTGGTGGAGCGTCGCTGCCTGTTTTGCTTTATTTTGTTCTGGTGGAGCGTCGCTGCCTGTTTTGCTTTGTTCTGGTGGAGCGTCGCTGCCTGTTTTGCTTTGTTCTGGTGGAGCGTCGCGGCCTGTTTTGCTTTATTTTGTTCTGGTGGAGCGTCGCTGCCTGTCTTGCGTTGTTCTGGTGGTGCGTCGCTGCCTGTTTTGCTTTATTTTGTTCTGGTGGAGCGTCGCTGCCTGTTTTGTTCTGTTCTGGTGGAGCGTCGCTGCCTGTTTTGCTTTCTTCTGGTGGAGCGTCGCTGCCTGTTTTGCTTTATTTTGTTCTGGTGAAGCGTCGCTGCCTGTTTTGCTTTGTTCTGGTGGAGCGTCGCTGCCTGTTTTGCTTTGTTCTGGTGGAGCGTCGCGGCCTGTTTTGCTTTATTTTGTTCTGGTGGAGCGTCGCTGCCTGTTTTGCTTTGTTCTGGTGGAGCGTCGCTGCCTGTTTTGCTTTGTTCTGGTGGAGTGTCGCTGCCTGTTTTGCTTTATTTTGTTCTGGTGGAGCGTCGCTGCCTGTTTTGCTTTATTTTGTTCTGGTGGAGCGTCGCTGCTTGTCTTGCGTTGTTCTGGTGGAGCGTCGCTGCCTGTTTTGCTTTATTTTGTTCTGGTGGAGCGTCGCTGCTTGTCTTGCGTTGTTCTGGTGGAGCGTCGCTGCCTGTCTTGCGTTGTTCTGGTGGAGCGCCGCTGCCTGTTTTGCTTTATTTTGTTCTGGTGGAGCGTCGCTGCCTGTCTTGCGTTGTTCTGGTGGAGTGTCGCTGCCTGTCTTGCGTTGTTCTGGTGGTGCGTCGCTGCCTGTTTTGCGTTGTTCTGGTGGAGCGTCGCTGCCTGTCTTGCGTTGTTCTGGTGGAGTGTCGCTGCCTGTCTTGCGTTGTTCTGGTGGTGCGTCGCTGCCTGTTTTGCTTTATTTTGTTCTGGTGGAGCGTCGCTGCCTGTTTTGCTTTGTTCTGGTGGAGCGTCGCTGCCTGTTTTTCTTTGTTCTGGTGGAGCGACGCTGCCTGTTTTGCGTTGTTCTGGTGGAGCGTCGCTGCCTGTAGGCTGCTCTTCTTCCGTTCACGATCTTACGGGTATACTGTCTGGTAAAGACAGATCCTGGAGGTTGCGCCTCTCTCATCCCCTGGCTGTGGTGTTCATACTCTGCCCCCTGGCCAAATAAGTGCCCAGTCAGGGTTTGTAAGATTTTCATCATTGGCCTGTTGTGGTTTTGATCAGCACAGCACTTGGTCACTCTGGTTTTTTTCTCGACTTCTGGCTTGAATAGTGCGTATCCGTCTTGTCTACTGGCCCTTGGCTTTGTGTAAGGCTCTGTATTTCTCCCGTCCCTGACCTCAGCTTTCTTTAAGACTCTGTATTTCTCCCGTCCCTGACCTTGTCTTTATTTTATGGCTCTGCATTTCTCCTATCCCTGACCTTGTCTTTATTTTATGGCTCTGCATTACTTGGCTTTGTTTTATGGCTCTTTTGTATTTCTCTTGTCCTTGACCTCAGCAGGGATTCCTCCTTATCCCTGGGTTCTATTGGGTGTTGCTCTAGAACCCTTATTGATATTTTTATTTTTTTCTTCTCCCAGAAGCAGCCTGGAAACCCCTGAAATTAACAGCCTGGTGCTGAATCAGAAGGTGAGTGCTCACCCCATCCTAACATCTGTCCCTATCTCTGATTTTGGGGTCCCATGCTCCCCTCACTGTTGTTTGGGCTCCTCCTCACTCTGTTTCCCCCTCAGGATAATGCGTTGCTTCTGGCCGGGGGAAGCTGTGACATCCACTGCATGGACCTGGAGACCGGAGCCTTCACCGTAAGTGTCCTGGACTCTCCAGCCGCTGGGAGCGACGATCAAAGATGACAAAGTCCTAAATCGTCAGACAATGTTTATCCGTAACAGGGTCCCATTTGCCTCTAATGTTCTATATGTGTACTAAGTTACATGCGTGTGTAATGTTATATGTGTAAAATGTTACATGCGTGTGTAATGATATATGTGTGTGTGTGTAATGTAATATTATTTGTGTGTGTGTATAATGTTATTTGTGTGTGTGTGCGTTAATAATGTTATTTGCGTATGTGTGTAATGTTGTGTGTGTATAATGTTGTGTTGTGCTTGAGTATAATCTATATATACAGTGGGGCAAAAAGTATTTATTCAGCCACCAATTGTGCAGGTTCTGCCACTTAAAAAGATGAGCGAGGCCTGTAATGTTACCGGAGTCAATCAGGTTCACTTTCAGTACGTTGCCGGACCGGACACAAGCAAGGATTGTCTGAACACGAGTCTCTTCAGGAAAGGCAAACTTTATTGTGTCGTCACACAAGTGCTCACACAGGATTGAATCGCAAAGAGTGAGCCCCGTCTCCCACGCCGACCAGGGGTCTTATACCCAAAAATACGTAATTAGGTACATCCCAATTAGCCCACCTCCCCATGACACTTTATTCCACCCCACGTGGGTTAATACCTCCCCTCGTTAGTACAAAGAAATTCCATACATTGATAATAAATTGACAACTGTCGTGTTAGTCTGACAATCTGTGATTTGCTGCTTCACACGTCCTGGGCCGTGCCCACCTCCTCCCTAAAGACTGTGTTTGTGTTATAGATAAGAGCACGGCCTGGTTTCTACGCTCTCTTTGTTTTACTGCGGGTCTATGTGACCTTGTAGTAACCATTTGTCTTTCCTGTCTTTCCATGCCAAGCGCTGGCCGGATTCTTCCTCATTTTATTGCTAGTTCTCCTAATCAACCACATTCCTAAGATTCTATGTAAGCTTCGTCTCTAATGTCTACAAAAATCTACTCTAGTTATTTGCAAGTGAACCAATATTCTGAACAAGATGGCCGCTTGGCTCACAATAGCGACCATCTTCCAGCCTGATTCCACTTCAGTAATTGTCATCATAGGTAACTTCAACTATGAGAGACAAAATGAGAAAAGAAATCCAGGAAATCACATTGTCTGATTCTTAAAGCATTTATTTGCAAATTATGCTGGAAAATAAGTATTTGGTCAATATGAAAAGTCCATCTCAATACTTTGTTATATCCTTTGTTGGCAATGACAGAGGTCAAACGTTTTCTGTAAGTCTTCACAAGGTTCTCACACACTGTTGCTGGTATTTTTGCCCATTCCTCCATGCAGATCTCCTCTAGAGCAGTGATGTTTTGGGGCTGTCGCTGGGCAACACGGACCTTCAACTCCCTCCAAAGGTTTTCTATGGGGTTGAGATCTGGAGACTGGCTAGGCCACTCCAGGACCTTGATATGCTTCTTTCGAAGCCACTCCTTCATTGCCCAGGCGGTGTGTTTGGGATCATTGTCCTGCTGAAAGACCCAGCCATGTTTCATCTTCAATGCCCTTGCTGATGGAAGGAGGTTTTCACTCAAAATCTCACGATACATGGCCCCATTCATTCTTCCCTTTACACAGAGCAGTCGTCCTGGTCCCTTTGCAGAAAAACAGCCCCAAAGCATGATGTTTCCGCCACCATGCTTCACAGTAGGTATGGTGTTCTTGGATGCAACTCAGCATTCTCTCTATTCCAAACACGACGAGTTGAGTTTTTACCAAAAAGTTCTACTTTGGTTTTATCTGACCATATGACATTCTCCCAATCCTCTTCTGGATCATCCAAATGCTCTCTAGTAAACTTCAGACGGGCCCGGACATGTACTGGCTTAAGCAGGGGGACACGTCTGGCACTGCAGGATTTGAGTCCCTGGCGGAGTAGTCTGTTACTGATGGTAGCCTTTGTTACTTTGGTCCCAGCTCTCTGCAGGTCATTCACTAGGTCCCCCCGTGTGGTTCTGGGATGTTTGCTCACAGTTCTTGTGATCATTTTGACCCTACGGGGTGAGATCTTGTGTGGAGCCCCAGATGGATGGAGATTATCAGTGGTCTTGCATTTTCTAATGATTGCTCGCACAGTTGATTTCTTCACACCAAGCTGCTGCCTATTAGAGATTCAGTCTTCCCAGCCTGGTGCAGCTCTACCAGTTTGTTTCTGGTGTCCTTCGACAGCTCTTTGGTCTTGACCATAGTGGAGTTTGGAGTGTGTCTGTTTGAGGTTGTGGACAGGTGTCTTTTATACTGATAACAAGTTCATCCAGGTAACGAGTGGAGGACAGAGGAGCCTCTTAAAGAAGACGTTACAGCCAGTCTGTGACAGACAGAAATCTCGCTTGTTTGTTCTGTAAGTGACCAAATACTTATTTTCCTCCAGAATTTGCAAATAAATTCTTTATAAATCAGACAATGTGATTCTCTGGATTTCTTTTCTCATTTTGTCTCTCATAGTTGAAGTTACCTATGATGACAATTACTGACCTCGCTCATCTTTTTAAGTGGCAGAACCTGCACAATTGGTGGCTGAATAAATACTTTTTTGCCCCACTGTGTGTGTGTATGTATGTATGTATATATATATATATATATACACGAATTGCCGCTCGCCCATAATCACGATATCTCCAGAACTGTAAAACCTACGAACTTGAAATTCGGCAGGTATGTTCCTCTCGGCTTCTAGGTGCTCATTAAGAAAGGGTTTTTCAAAATGACCATCAGAGCATTAGTTATTAACACGCTCTTATACTAAGGAGTTATGCGCCCCCCCCCCCGAAAATAAACCTGTTCCAGCTGCCACTTGCCGTTATCTCCATCAAACTGGCAGACGTTGCGCTCCTTCACTCAGGAGCGTCTGGGGATCCTTCAAGCACTAAACCTAAGCTAACATGTCCACACTTTCCACCTATGGAACGGCTTCCGTAATGAAGGTGGGGGGAGATGTATTCCCTTATGAGTTTCAATCACCGACCAGCGCTGAACCAACGGATTGTGAAGCAGATCTCTCCTGCATAGTGTCACTGATTGTGAAGCAGATCTCTCCTGCATAGTGTCACTGATTGTGTAGTAGATCTCTCCTGCATAGTGTCACTGACTGTGAAGCAGATCTCTCCTGCATAGTGTCACTGACTGTGAAGCAGATCTCTCCTGCATAGTGTCACTGATTGTGAAGCAGATCTCTCCTGCATAGTGTCACTGATTGTGAAGCAGATCTCTCCTGCATAGTGTCACTGATTGTGAAGCAGATCTCTCCTGCATAGTGTCACTGACTGTGAAGCAGATCTCTCCTGCATAGTGTCACTGATTGTGAAGCAGATCTCTCCTGCATAGTGTCACTGATTGTGAAGCAGATCTCTCCTGCATAGTGTCACTGATTGTGAAGCAGATCTCTCCTGCATAGTGTCACTGATTGTGAAGCAGATCTCTCCTGCATAGTGTCACTGATTGTGAAGCAGATCTCTCCTGCATAGTGTCACTGACTGTGAAGCAGATCTCTCCTGCATAGTGTGCGTCTGGCGAGTGACGGTTTCTCCCATGGCAGCTGTATGTGGCTGCTCCAGAGTCAGGTCACCTGACAGCCTGAGAGTAAAAGCCGGGAGGTCCTGAGCAAACACATTGAAAGTCTATGCCCGGCTACATGGACAAAAACCCCCGGGTTACTGGTGGGATTAAAGGGTTAAACCCATCTATTATTATTATCATCCCTTATGTGTTTCAATCACCACTAAGCCAACGCATTGTGAGCCTAATATCTCCTGCATAGGCCGACGTGTCGTCGCACAGCACAGGGATCCAGCCAGTGATATATATTTGTGTGTGTGTTTCCAGTGGTTTGTGATTGTGTCGCAGTGTTGGCGCCTCCTGGTGTCACATTTGTATATCATGTCATTTTATACATTTTTTTATTTTTTTAATTCTGTACACATTCTGTCTGTCCCCCCCCCCTGTACACATTCTGTCTGTCAATTGAATACGTATCTGGTCAGCGCGAAATGGTAGAACGCTAGGGATATGTGGGCAATCTGGTGGTTACATCCGTAGAAGTTCAACATGTGAGAGAATTGGAAGAGAGAAAAAAATACTACATTGGTGCAGTATGCTATATTCAAATGGTGACAAATTATATTTGGAGAAAATTCCACTCACAAATCTAGAGCCCCAACACTGGCTCTGAGTGGGAAGATGCCTTTGGGTTATTTATCTGAAGATGTTCTCAGGAAACCCACTCCTTCCATCTGCTGTTGATCATAGCTCTCTCGATGGGGCAGATATACAATAAAGACACAAATAGAAAAACTCTGTGTGTATCTGAATATAAGTATTGGAAAGGAAAACTCCTATCGGAGTTTAAACTCACATTTGATGGAGCTTATTCAAGCTCAAGATATGCGCCTATGGGTTTTGTGTGGTCAAACCCAAAAAAGACCAATAGATGCCGGATTACGTTCTAAAAAATTTAATAAAATTAACAAAAGTTAAAATAAAACAATTAAGAGTCCAGGACGCGTTTCACCGCTATCACGGCTTCTTCAGCTGGTGTCATCTGAGCAAGAACTTCCAAGCATCATGTTATAGTGTCGTAGGTCCAAGAAATAAGTGATTTCACATGTTGTTAATTGGCGAATGGCGTGCGTTCCACGCCTCTCTATGGAGTCTGTCCGAGTTTTGACAGTCGGGCGCCATTTTGCGCAGGCGCAATGCAAAGTTTCCGCGTTTCAAGATGCGTGTCAATGACGTAGCCAGTCTTTATTTCGTTCTTAAACGTTCGGTCACCGACAACATTGCCAAAAACAACAAGAAGATACAATCAATATGCATACCAACACTTTATATCATATCCCAGATGAAGAAGGCTATACCTCTCAAATCGCCACATATATTAAAGCGCAAAAAAGGGGAAAAAGACGATAGATGGAAAAATCGATCAGGAGGTTACAAAAAGGGGTTAACTCTTTGATGATAAAAATATCAATCTGTGTGAGAACTATGTCGTATCTATATAGACCCCTCCAATCCAGCACCATTATAGATCTACATACTCTATGATGTGTTAAATTTGCGGATATGTTAAATCGATCATGGCAATCTAAAAAGGGATAGGCATGAGTTATTCCTCAGATACATCTTGAGGGATTAGAGGATATGGCCAGCGTGTATATATGCACACTGAATGATGTTAAAAGTAGCTGTTCTTACTTAGTATGCACAGATGTCCTTTTGTCAGATCAAAAAGGGGAGAAAAAATTAAAGTTTGTATAGGGAATAAGAAAAATATTGCAGTCTATATACATCAGTATAGAGAAATGCCATCCTTATAATCCATTATAGTAGTACTGCTCAATATTGTTTATGTGTATTTTATTCTTCAGACTAAACTGGATAAATTAACGTGATCCAATGAATAAAGGTGTAGATAAAATAATATGTTAAGATAATTAGTATAGAATATACATGTGAGTAAAAATGCTCTTACATTTTTACTCACATGTATATTCTATACTAATTATCTTAACATATTATTTTATCTACACCTTTATTCATTGGATCACGTTAATTTATCCAGTTTAGTCTGAAGAATAAAATACACATAAACAATATTGAGCAGTACTACTATAATGGATTATAAGGATGGCATTTCTCTATACTGATGTATATAGACTGCAATATTTTTCTTATTCCCTATACAAACTTTAATTTTTTCTCCCCTTTTTGATCTGACAAAAGGACATCTGTGCATACTAAGTAAGAACAGCTACTTTTAACATCATTCAGTGTGCATATATACACGCTGGCCATATCCTCTAATCCCTCAAGATGTATCTGAGGAATAACTCATGCCTATCCCTTTTTAGATTGCCATGATCGATTTAACATATCCGCAAATTTAACACATCATAGAGTATGTAGATCTATAATGGTGCTGGATTGGAGGGGTCTATATAGATACGACATAGTTCTCACACAGATTGATATTTTTATCATCAAAGAGTTAACCCCTTTTTGTAACCTCCTGATCGATTTTTCCATCTATCGTCTTTTTCCCCTTTTTTTGCGCTTTAATATATGTGGCGATTTGAGAGGTATAGCCTTCTTCATCTGGGATATGATATAAAGTGTTGGTATGCATATTGATTGTATCTTCTTGTTGTTTTTGGCAATGTTGTCGGTGACCGAACGTTTAAGAACGAAATAAAGACTGGCTACGTCATTGACACGCATCTTGAAACGCGGAAACTTTGCATTGCGCCTGCGCAAAATGGCGCCCGACTGTCAAAACTCGGACAGACTCCATAGAGAGGCGTGGAACGCACGCCATTCGCCAATTAACAACATGTGAAATCACTTATTTCTTGGACCTACGACACTATAACATGATGCTTGGAAGTTCTTGCTCAGATGACACCAGCTGAAGAAGCCGTGATAGCGGTGAAACGCGTCCTGGACTCTTAATTGTTTATTTTAACTTTTGTTAATTTTATTAAATTTTTTAGAACGTAATCGGCATCTATTGGTCTTTTTTGGGTTTGACCACACAAAACCCATAGGCGCATATCTTGAGCTTGAATAAGCTCCATCAAATGTGAGTTTAAACTCCGATAGGAGTTTTCCTTTCCAATACTTATATTCAGATACACACAGAGTTTTTCTATTTGTGTCTTTATTGTATATCTGCCCATCGAGAGAGCTATGATCAACAGCAGATGGAAGGAGTGGGTTTCCTGAGAACATCTTCAGATAAATAACCCAAAGGCATCTTCCCACTCAGAGCCAGTGTTGGGGCTCTAGATTTGTGAGTGGAATTTTCTCCAAATATAATTTGTCACCATTTGAATATAGCATACTGCACCAATGTAGTATTTTTTTCTCTCTTCCAATTCTCTCACATGTTGAACTTCTACGGATGTAACCACCAGATTGCCCACATATCCCTAGCGTTCTACCATTTCGCGCTGACCAGATACGTATTCAATTGTTAATATCTGTTCTTGGTTTGGGGGAAACCACTATTTCCTGGTCTAGCTGGGTATTGGGCACATCACTTTGTTCTGGGCGCTTACCATCTCCTATTCCAACTACATTCTGTCTGTCCCCCCCCCTGTACACATTCTGTCTGTCCCCCCCCCCCTGTACACATTCTGTCTGTCCCCCCCCCTGTACACATTCTGTCTGTCCCCCCCCCTGTACACATTCTGTCTGTCCCCCCTGTACGTCTGTCCCCCCTGTACACATTCTGTCTGTCCCCGTACACATTCTGTCTGTCCCCCCTGTACACATTCTGTCTGTCCCCCCTGGTACACATTCTGTCTGTCCCCCCCCCTGTACACATTCTGGTCTGTCCCCCCTGTAGTCACATTCTGTCTGTCCCCCCCCGTACACATTCTGTCCGTACACCCTGGTACACACACATTCTGTCTGTCCCCGTCCCCCTGTCCTGTACACATTCTGTCTGTCCCCCCCTGTACACGTCTGTCCCCCCCCTGTACACATTCTGTCTGTCCCTGTACCCCTGTAACACATTCTGTCTGTCCCCCCCTGTCCTTCGTACACATTCTGTCTGTCTGTACCACCCCGTACACATTCTGTCTGTCCCCCCCCGTACACATTCTGTCTGTCCCCCCCTGTACACATTCTGTCTGTCCCCCCCCTGTACACATTCTGTCTGTCCCCCCCCCCTGTACACATTCTGTCTGTCCCCCCCCTGTACACATTCTGTCTGTCCCCCCCCCCTGTACACATTCTGTCTGTCCCCCCCCCCTGTACACATTCTGTCTGTCCCCTCAGGTGAATTTGAAAGGACACACGGATTACATCCATTGCCTGTCTCTGCGTGACCATCAGCATGAGTGTGTGTCAGGGAGCGAGGACGGCTCGGTCAGACTCTGGGGTGAGTGGGGTCACATTGCTCTGTGGTTTGGGGGTGTCTGTGCTCGGCCATGTTGGTAATGACCCCCTCAGTGATGTCTTGTGCAACTTCACCGGGCTCTGCCGTCTCTTCATGTTCTCACGTACAGATCTCCGAAACGGGGCGCAGGCGCACAAGGTGGAAGTGTATAAATATCTGTACGCCCCCCAACTGAAGCCGTGTCTGTCCCCTTCCCATAACCCCCCCAACCTGAGCCGTGTTGATCCCCTTCCCATAACCCCCCCCCCTGTACACAGCCGTGTCTGATCCCCTCCATAACCCCCCCCCCCACCCTGAGCCGTGTCTGATCCCCTTCCCATAACCCCCCCACCTGAGCCGTGTCTGATCCCCTTCCCATACCCCCCCAACCTGGAGCCGTGTCTGATCCCCTCCCATAGCCCCCCCAACCTGAACCGTGTCTGATCCCCTTCCCATAACCCCCCAACCTGAGCCGATGTCTGATCCCCTTCCATAACCCCCCAACCTGAGCCGTGTCTGATCCCCTTCCATAACCCCCCCAACTCTGAGCCGTGTCTGATCCCCTTCCCATAACCCCCCCACCTGAGCTGTGTCTGATCCCCTTCCCATAACCCCCCAACCTGAGCCGTGTCTGATCCCCTTCCATAACCCCCCCAACCTGAGCCGTGTCTGATCCCCTTCCCATGCCCCCCCCAACCTGAGCCGTGTCTGATCCCCTTCCCATAACCCCCCCCACCCTGAGCCGTGTCTGATCCCCTTCCCATAGCCCCCCCAACCTGAGCTGTGTCTGATCCCCTTCCCATAACCCCCCCAACCTGAGCCGTGTCTGATCCCCTTCCCATAGCCCCCCCAACCTGAGCCGTGTCTGATCCCCTTCCCATAAGCCCCCCCAACCTGAGCCGTGTCTGATCCCTTCCCATAACCCCCCAACCTGAGCCGTGTCTGATCCCCTTCCCATAACCCCCCAACCTGAGCCGTGTCTGATCCCCTTCCCATAACCCCCCCAACCTGAGCCGTGTCTGATCCCCTTCCCATACCCCCCCAACCTGAGCCGTGTCTGATCCCCTTCCCATAACCCCCCCAACCTGAGCCGTGTCTGATCCCCTTCCCATAACCCCCCAACCTGAGCTGTGTCTGATCCCCTTCCATAACCCCCCCAACCTGAGCCGTGTCTGATCCCCTTCCCATAACCCCCCCAACCTGAGCCGTGTCTGATCCCCTTCCCATAACCCCCCAACCTGAGCCGTGTCTGATCCCCTTCCCATGCCCCCCCAACCTGAGCCGTGTCTGATCCCCTTCCCATAACCCCCCCAACCTGAGCCGTGTCTGATCCCCTTCCCATAACCCCCCCAACCTGAGCCGTGTCTGATCCCATTCCCATAACCCCCCCAACCTGAGCCGTGTCTGATCCCCTCCCATAACCCCCCCCCACCTGAGCCGTGTCTGATCCCCTTCCCATAACCCCCCCCCACCTGAGCCGTGTCTGATCCCCTTCCCATAACCCCCCCAACCTGAGCCGTGTCTGATCCCCTTCCCATAACCCCCCAACCTGAGCCGTGTCTGATCCCCTTCCCATAACCCCCCCAACCTGAGCCGTGTCTGATCCCCTTCCCAAACCCCCCCAACCTGAGCCGTGTCTGATCCCATTCCCATAACCCCCCCAACCTGAGCCGTGTCTGATCCCCTTCCCATGCCCCCCCCAACCTGAGCCGTGTCTGATCCCCTTCCCATGCCCCCCCAACCTGAGCCGTGTCTGATCCCCTTCCCATAACCCCCCCAACCTGAGCCGTGTCTGATCCCCTTCCCATAACCCCCCCAACCTGAGCCGTGTCTGATCCCCTTCCCATAACCCCCCCAACCTGAGCCGTGTCTGATCCCCTTCCCATAACCCCCCCAACCTGAGCCGTGTCTGATCCCCTTCCCATGCCCCCCCCAACCTGAGCCGTGTCTGATTCCCCTTCCCATAACCCCCCCAACCTGAGCCGTGTCTGATCCCTTCCCATAACCCCCCTAACCTGAGCCGTGTCTGATCCCCTTCCCATAACCCCCCCAACCTGAGCCGTGTCTGATCCCCTTCCCATAACCCCCCCAACCTGAGCCATGTCTGATGTTCCTTCTCCTCATCGTCCAGGAATGTGCGCGGCCGCAGTTCGGCAAATGGATCAGTTGTTTGGCCACTGACTCGGACTGGATGGTGAGATCTTCTTGGCTTTATTCATGTAACGGGACACATTGGGGGATGGGGGCTCCTGGGGCGAGCTGCTCTTCTGTTGGCCTACGTCATTACTGGTCCGTCTCTCTGGTTTCCCCAGGTATGCGGAGGGGGTCCCTTGTTGTCACTCTGGCATCTTCGCTCCATGACACCGACCACCATCTTCCCCATACAGGAGAGCCAGCAGCAAGTGCAGTTTTACCAGGACATGGTGAGCGACGCCTAAAATGCGAAACGCGTGTCAAGCACCACCCTGTAACCTCCAGGACATGCATGGACTATACCCCGTAACCTCCAGGACATGCATGGACTATACCCCGTAACCTCCAGGACATGCATGGACTATACCCCGTAACCTCCAGGACATGCATGGACTATACCCCGTAACCTCCAGGACATGCATGGACTACACGTAACCTCCAGGACATGCATGGACTATACCCCGTAACCTCCAGGACATGCATGGACTACACCCCGTAACCTCCAGGACATGCATGGACTACACCCCGTAACCTCCAGGACATGCATGGACTACACCCCGTAACCTCCAGGACATGCATGGACTACACCCCGTAACCTCCAGGACATGCATGGACTACACCCCGTAACCTCCAGGACATGCATGGACTATACCCCGTAACCTCCAGGACATGCATGGACTACACCCCCGTCACCCCATAACCTCCGAGACCTCTCCGCATCACACTGTGCCTCTACACACTTGGTCCATTGATGGCTCCAGTGTGGGGATGGTGGTGTGACCTTTCTGGTGGCGGTTTTGCCTGCAGATCCTCTGTGCCGGGCAGGCTCCGTGCATCAATCACTGTCAGATTAATGGGGAGATCCGAGCCCAGATCCCGAGCACCCCACGCTGCGTCTACTCCCTGTGCATCAACGAAGGCTCGCAGGAGAACAAGGTGAGGGGTGCAGGGAGTGCGTGATGGAGGGGGGGGGGTGAGGACTTGTTTAAGGAGCTCACACTCTTGTCTTCACTCCTCCAGGTCCTGACTGCAGCGGGAAGCAGCGCCAGGATCGACGTCTTCACCAACTTTAGATACAGAGCGTTTTCTCTGACTTTCTGAATCCCGCCCCCCCACCCCCGCCCCAGGGGATTCTGGGACTTTCTATACTTCTTTTTTTAGTAATAAAAGTTTTTATATGTGGTATCAGAGCATTGATTATCCGTCCTTATATGGAGGCGATGGCCAGGCCGCATGTCCTCTCCTTCTACACTCAACCAGCTCCCCGTCACCTGGGGGCAGAAACACGAGCTCCTCGTCACCTGGGGGCAGAGACATGAGCTCCTCGTCACCTGGGGACAGAGACACAAGCTCCTCGTCACCTGGGGGCAGAGACACGAGCTCCTCGTCACCTGGGGGCAGAGACACGAGCTCCTCGTCACCTGGGGGCAGAGACACGAGCTCCTCGTCACCTGGGGGCAGAGACACGAGCTCCTCGTCACCTGGGGGCAGAGACACGAGCTCCTCGTCACCTGGGGGCAGAGACACGAGCTCCCCGTCAACTGGGGGCAGAGACCCGAGCTCCCCGTCACCTGGGGGCAGAGACACGAGCTCCTCGTCACCAGGAGACCGACACGAGCTCCACATCACCAGGGGGATAGAGACACATGCAGTTTGTCTTAGGAAGTCCTGCAGAAGAAGGAACGTGAAGCCGTTGCATGTCCAGCTCCCATTGCTTTTGCAGAGTGAAGAGATGCCTGCAGAACCACTGCTTGGGTATGGGTTTGGTTGACGGTTCGGATATGGGTTTCATGTTCTGATCTAGGTTTGGGTGAAACCTCTAGTTTTTCTAGGGTTGAATATATGATCTAGGTTTGGATGGGGTTTGAAGGTTCCAAGTTTATGTTACATAGTTATATAGGCTGAAAAAAGACATGCGTCCATCGGGTTCAGCCTCTCCCACATAACCTACTGCTGTTGATCCAAAAGAAGGCAAAAAACCCAGTCTGAAATGCTCCAATATGCAACATACTGGGAAAAATTCCTTCTTGACCCCAGAATGGCGTCAGATTTCTCCTTGGATCAAGAAGCTTTTACCCACATATTAAATATTATAACCCTTAATATTCTGTGTCTGCAGGAAGTCATCCAGTCGTTTTTTAAAAGTCTGTACAGTCTCTGACCCAACCACCTCAACAGGCAGAGAATTCCACAGCTTTATTGTTCTCACCGTAAAATAACCCTTCCTATGCTTTAAGCTAAATTTTCTTTCTTCCAGTCTAAATGGATGACCCCTTGTCCTGTGTATAGTCCTGTTAATGAATAGGTTATCAGACAATGGTTGATAATGGCCCCGTATATATTTATATAAGGTTATCAGATCCCCTCTAAGGCCCCGTATATATTTATATAAGGTTATCAGATCCCCTCTAAGGCGCCTTTTCTCTAAACTAAACAGGTTTAAGCTTGTTAGTCTTTCCTCATAACTTAACCCTTCCATCCCCCTTATTCATTTAGTCGCCCGTCTCTGCACTTTTTCTAGCGATATAATATCTTTTTTTTAAGACAGGTGCCCAAAATCACACGGCATATTCAAGGTGCGGCCTGACCATTGATTTATACAGAGGCAAAATTATGTTTTCATCCCGTGAGTGAACTCCCCTTTTAATGCATGCCAATACTTTGCTGGCCTTGGCGGCTGCTGTTTGACATTGCACATTGTTACTTAGTTTGAAGTCTATGATTATTCCCAAATCCTTCTCCTGCTTGGATTTCCCTAACTCCGTACCATTTAGGGTATAAATTACTTGTGTGTTCTTCACTCCAAAGTGCATAACTTTGCATTTATCTAGATTAAATCTCATCTGCCATTTAAGTGCCCAGTCCCCCAATTTATCTAAATCCCTCTGCAGCGAAGTAACATCCTGCTCACATTGTATTACTTTTCCTAGTTTTGTGTCATCTGGAAACACTGATAGATGACTTTCAATGCCTATCTCAAGGTCATTTATAAATAAATTGAATAGTATTGGTCCTATAACAGACCCCTGAGGGACACCACTTACCACTGGTGTCCATCTTGAAAATGTACCATTTATGACCACTCTCTGTACCCTATCTTTTAGCCAGTTTTCTATCCAAGAACAAGTATTTTCATCTAGACCATTTTTTCTTAATTTAAATAGTAACCTTTTGTGTGGAACTGTGTCGAAAGCTTTGGCAAAATCTAAGTAAATCACATCCACTGCGACCCCCTGATCTATACTTCTACTTACTTCCTCATAGAACGTAATTAGGTTAGTCTGACATGATCTGTGTTTCATGAAACCATGCTGATTTTTGCCAATTACATTATACCTCCCAATAAATTCCTGAATATTATCCCTTAGTAACCCCTCAAATACTTTCCCAGCCACAGATGTTAAGCTCACAGGTCTATAATTCCCAGGCACAAATTTTAAACCTTTCTTAAATATAGGGACCACGTCAGCTTTTCTCCAATCCTCTGGTATGAGTTTCATTCTATGATCTAGCTATGGGTTTGGTTGAATGTTGTGGGTTTGGGTTTCATCGTATAATATAGGTGTGGGTATGGGATTCATAGTATGATGTAGGTGGTGGTTTGGTTGTGGGTTTCATTGTATGATCTAGGTATGGGTTTCATTGTATGATCTAGGTATGGGTTTCATTGTATGATCTAGGTGTAGGTTTGGTTGAATGTTTTAGGTTTGCGGTTCCAGGTGTGGGTACGAGTTTCATTCTATGATCTAGGTATGGGTGTGGTTGAATGTTCTAGGTTTGGGTGAGGGCTTGGTTGAAGGTTCTAGGTTTGGATGTGGGTTTGTGTTTCATAGTATAATATAGGTGTAGGTTTGGTTGGTGGTTTTAGGTTTGAGTGTGGGATTCATAGTATGATCTAGGTGTAGATTTGGTTGAATGTTTTAGGTATGGGTTTGGCTTGAGGTTCTAGGTTTGAGTGTGGGTTTCATAGTATGATCTAGGTGTAGATTTGGTTGAGAGTTCAAAGTTTGGATGTGGGTTTGGTTTCAGGTTTTATTGTAGGATCGGTTGGAGGTTTTTGGTTTGGGTATGGGTTTTTTAGTATGATCTAGGTGTAGGTTTGGTTGAGGGTTCAAAGTTTAGATGTGGGTTTGGTTGAGGGATCCAGGTTTGGTTTCAGGTTTCATTGTTTGATCGAGGTTCGGATCTGATTTCTGCCAGATCCAGGGGCAGCAGGTGAGGTTTATCCAGATTGGTTCAGACTGAATGAGTGAGCCTTGCTGCTGATCCGTGTGCTTGACACGTATGTGTGGTGATAAGCTATAGGTTGCCCATGTGACATGTTATCGTATTCACCGTAAATTCTTCAAATACTTGTGTTTGACTTAACCCGGGGCCCTCCCAGCATGCAGTGCTGCTTCCAGATGTGATAACATGGAGAGCCTGGGTGCCGTACACAGATACACGCCGCTCGCTCGTGTCACACGTACAGACCTGATGGTCATTCACTAAATATGACATTAAGGACAGAAGGAACTGGAGATGGGCAAGTATGAACTCGTCAAAATGACTGAAGAATTTGTGGATTCGTTTGCCGTGTGATTTCTGGGGAATAAACCCATAAAGCCGGTGGAATTCTTATACTGTTAATTTTTTGTCATTTACTTGTTTGATCGCGGTGAATTACATCATCAATTCTGCCCCCTCCCACCTGTGTCCCAGTGAGACATGGCTAGCGTGCATCATGCGTGTGTTCTCCATCCATCCCTTGTTCTCTTCCCCCCAATCTCTGGTGAAATGGCTCCTGATTACACCTCCTGGTTCATGTTGTCCAGCTGCTCCTCAGGTTCCTTCCTGGGTGGACACAGCACATGACATTCTGGAGAGTTATGATTTGCCGGCACCCAGTGAGGGCCACGTTTGTCATCGGGAGATGTGACATAGAAAGCCTAGCTCTCAATACACTGTTATCTTCATGGAAACCTCTCACCCTGACCCCCATCAGTCAAATGATGAAGATGGCCCCTCTGGCCAACCCCCCAGAATACAGTTTGTCCTCGGTATTTTAAAATGTCCCACAAGGCCTTGGTTTGTACTAAATGTCTCCAAGAATGTGAATAATCCACGCACCAAGCCCACTTACTGATGTCACCATATGCTTCTTCATTGGACACGTCTCTCTCGGTTCCTCAGAATCCGTGGTGTTCGCTCTCCCTCCGCTATCTCCACATTATCCTCCTCTTTGAATCAGATGATGGTCCAAGTGTCCATTTTTGCCTTCCATTATTTGGGTTTCATGATCTTGCTCTGGGATTCACAGTAGAGTTAGCGTGGTGTCCTCTGATTTCCCCATGTGGATCTCGCTCACTGAGATTTGGCATGGAATTGACTGGACGTTTCATGAGCAGAGATGAGATCATTGGGTCTTCTGGGGCTCCGAGCATTGGTGGTCTCGTTGGGTCATGTCTTGTTGCTTGGTTGGCTTACTCCATGGAATATATTTCATGGTTTTGTGGTAACATGTAGCTCCCCCAACGTCAAAGTGGTGGTTGATTGACAATTTTCCCCGTGTCCTCCAAATCTCATGGCCAACGTCCCATTTTATGTGAATATCCTGCAAATGAATCCGTGCACAGTCCATGGTTGCAGCTTGTTGCTAATGAGTCATAGAGCGTTATTCAAAGAGCGCTGAATTAGCCACCAAAGGGCACAAAACGGTGAATTTCCCTGTACGGGTCAATTTCGTGGCCTTTAGTCTATTCAGAAAACTCAGTTCACCAAATACTGGCGGATTGATGGCAAAATACAGTGAAGCTCTTTGGCGGCAGCGGCATTGTGCCACAGAGAAGTAAGGGTTAACCCCTTAGTGACCGCGGACGTACCATGTACGTCATGGCCGGGGGTCTCTTTTAGACCCGCTGACGTACATGGTACGTCCTGCGGTCTTTTGAGCGCTGGAAGCGATCGGATCGCTTCCAGCAGCTCAAACGCCATTGCAGGCTGCCTGGGAGTCCAGGCATCCATGCAATGGTGGTTAGAAGTGCCGGGGCACCTTGTGATCGCTCCCCGGGAGCGATCAACATCCGGTTTCACCAGAGAGGTGCCCGACCCTTCTAGAGAGCGCTGGAAGCGATCGGATCGCTTCCAGCAGCTCCAGGGCCATTGCACGCTGCCTGGGAGTCCAGGCATCCGTGCAATGGCGGACAGGAGTGCCGGGGCCCCTTGTGATCGCTCCCCGGGAGCGATCAACATCCGGTTTCGCCGGACAGGTGCCCCGCACTTCTACAGAGCGCTGGAAGTGATCGGTATCGCTTCCAGCTGCTCTGAGTATATTGCAGGGATGCCTCGACATCGAGGCATCCTTGCAATAGGGTTACCTGCTGCCGGTCCGTCTGTGATCGCTCCCCCCGAGCCATCACTTCTGGTAGCGGCAGGAAGTACTGAGTGCCACGAGGTATCGTGGCACTCAGTACAAAAAAAGATCACATAAGTGATCAGGTGCTCTGCTGGGTGCCTCGAGGGATCAAGGCACCCAGCAGACTAAAAAAAGTGTAAAAAAAATAAATAAATAAAAATGAATAAAATAAAAGTGACAGCCAAGATGGCGCTGCCCTTCTAAGGGCAGGGTCATTTTGGGGCTGTGTGGGATGTTCCTAGCCTGCCTCATCAGAGAGGCAGGCTAGCAACATCCAATCAGAAGTAAGAAAAAATCTAAATAAAATTTCTAATTTGTCAGGTCAGGTCAATATTTTGTAAATATTGGCTCTGACCTCTGTGATTCTCCCTCCCTCTCCTCACTTGTGTTTTGGTGAGAGAGAGATCAGATTTGACAGGTTAGAGATTTTAGGTAGATTTAGTGAGATTAGAAAAATTGAGGCAGATTTAGAGAGATTTTAGGGAGATTTAGAAGAATTGAGGCAGGTTTAGAGGGATTTAGAGAGATTTAGGTGTTTATTTGTATTTTCTTGTGAAACCCAACGGTTCTTCTAAGAACCAACAATCCGCTTATATATATAATAATTATAAAATGTTATAATGTCTGAGAGGGTGTACAGTGCCGAGGAGGCATATGCCATCCTGGCGTCAGAATCTGAGGCATCTGCGTCAGACTCAGACCCTGATTTTGACCCCGCTAACTGCTCAGAGACGTCGCTAGATACATCATCTACGCTGGCTGATGTATCTAGTGATGTTTCTGATGCAGATCCTGGGTCACCACCTGCCAGCAGGAGACGCACAGCTCCAGCTGAGGAGTGGGTAGTGCCTCATCGCCAGAGGCCAGATATCCCTCCTTTCACGGCAAATCCTGGCATCAATATTGATGTTGCAGGATTTACCGCCACACAGTTTTTGCAGGTGTTTATGGGGGATGATTTGTTGGGCCACATCGTGGCCCAATCAAATCTGTATGCCCATCAGCATTGTGCTGCGAAGCCAGACTCCTACTTGGCAAGGCAGCAATGGACCCCGCTAGATGTGCCAGAATTTCTGAAATTCTGGGCACTTACTATGCTGATGGGCATCATAAAGAAGCCCTCAATTCGCTCCTACTGGAGCAGTAGCCCCATCTGCTCTACCCCCATTTACCCCCAATCAATGTCACGTAGAAGGTATGAAAATATTTTGTGTTTCATGCACTTCAGTGACAACAGCCTGTGCCCTCCTAGAGCGCATCCCCAGTTTGACAGGCTGTATAAAATCCGCCCCCTGACTACCCACTTCGCCGCCAGGTTTGCAGAGGCTTATACACCTGTAAGGAATATCTGCGTGGATGAATCCCTAATGAAATACAAGGGAAGGCTGGGATTCAAGCAGTATATTCCTTCAAACGCTCCAAGTATGGAGTGAAGGTGTATAAGCTCTGTGACAGCGAGAGTGGGTATACTCAGGCCTTCCGGTGTACGAGGGAAAGGATAGTAGCCTTGACCCTCCAGGTTGCCCAGAACACATGGGAACCAGTGGCAAGATTGTGTGGGACCTACTTTTTCCCCTGATGAACAAAGGTACCACTTGTATGTTGATAATTTTTATACGAGTGTCCCTTTGTTCAAGCTGCTGTATTGTTTTGATACAGCAGCATGCGGTACTGTTCGCAAGAACCGCGTAGGTTTCCCAGCACAGCTTGTCCGCACCCGGCTAAAAAGGGGGGAGACCTCAGCTCTGCGCCAAGAGGAGCTGTTGGCGGTCAAGTACAGAGACAAGAAGGATGTATACCTTCTATCCACCATCCACACTGAGAGTCTGTGAAGGTCTCTGTACGTGGCAGAGCTGAGCGCATCAGGAAACCAGTGTGCATCAAAGCCTATAACCGGCATATGGGTGGGGTTGATCTGGCAGATCAGCTGCTCCAGCCCTACCAGGTTATGCGAAGTCAAGGGCCTGGTACAAAAAGTTGCAATTTACCTGATGCAAATTGCAACCCACAATGCAAAAAGGCAAACCCCGGAGTGACGCTGTCCTTTTTACAGTTTCAGCTCCAGGTCATTTTGGGGTTTTTGTACCAGGATGCACCTGCTCCCCGGGCGGTGATGGGGGACAGAGTTGGGGCTACACATTTTATTTATAAAATCCCCCCTACTGAGGGCAAACAGAAACCCCAAAAAAGATGCAGGGTGTGTTTCAAGAGGGGGCAGAGGAGAGACACAATCTTTTACTGCCCAGAATGCCCTGGACAACCCGGTCTGTGTCTTGGGGACTGTTTCAAGATTTATCACACTGTGCGTGATCTGTGATTTTTTTTTTTTTTCCTTTCTATTTTTTCTCACACTCCAGTTAGTTCAGTTTAGTTTTTTTCTTTTACTGCACCAGACTTTTACATTTTATTCCTACATTTTTATGTTCTACAATTGGTGCTGTATTTTGCCAAAATCCTGGCAAACCTATGCATGGGGGGCATGAGTGTACTCAGGAGACCTTGCAGAAAACAACCTGGAGAGTTTTCATGCAGTAACAAACAACAGTGTCTCCTAAATCACAGTCCAAATCTAATGTGGGCGTAAAAATCTGAAAATTGAAAAATTACCGCCACACACCTTTTCAAATGTTTTGGGCTAAAACCGTTGCATCATGGCATCAAAGCACTCCATATGCAATACCTTGGGGTGTCAACATAACAAATATAAACAATTTTCTGGCAATAATTCAAACTGGGGTATGCGGTAGACCCAAAACCAAAGCTAGGCCTAGCTGAAGAAATAATCTCAATTTCAACTCCAATGACAAAGTCATAAAAATTGTATTTGAACCTTCCCAAAATCCTGGCAAACCTATGCATGGGGGGCATGGGTGTACTCAGGAGATCTTGCAGAAAACAACCTGGAGAGTTTTCATGCAGTAACAAACAACAGTGTCTCCTAAATCACAGTCCAAAACTGATGTGGGTGTGAAAATGAAAAATGACCACCAAACAGTATCCAATTTGTTTGGAGCAAACGGTTGCATCCATGGCATAAAAACACTCCATTTACAATACTTTGGGGTGTTAGCTTACCAAATATATGCACGTTCATAAAATTGGGGTATGTAAAAAGGCCCCTAAAAAGAAGATCAGCAAAGAAGATACTGTATGTCAAATTAGAAAATGACAAGCACATGTCAAAAGATTGGCGTAGCACCCCAAAAACAACAGAACAAATCTATATATGGTGGTATCACTTTACTCAGAAGATGTTGCTGAACATATTTTGGGGTGTTTTTTGGCAGTAACCCATAACTGGATTTGACAATTCATGCCGAAAGTACAATGTGTGTGAAAAAATAACACAAAAAGTGACTACCTGAAAGTTTGACATAGAGCTAGTGCATGGAAAGTGTTAAAATACAACTCTTTGAAGCACCCTAGGGTGTGCCCTTTCTAAAAATATATGATTTGATGGGGTAAATTACTTTGGCCGGCTTCAAAAATGTCCCAAATAGGACATGGGTGCATGATGACAAATGTGAAAATTCCAAGTTGGAAAACTGAAATGCGCACCCCCCAAATAAGGCTTATTAGCCCCAAATGACCCGACATACCTATACATGGGTGGTATCAATTTACTCAGAAGATGTTGCTGAACATATTTTGGGGTGGTTTTTGGCAGTAAACCTTAAAGTTCACAGTACATGTATTCTTAAATTGCGTTCAAAAAAAAAATCACCAAAACTTTTTTTTTTCTCAAACTTTGGCATAGATTTGTGGTAAAATGGTTTGCATGGAAAGAGTCAAAATACCCCAAGTTTAATACCTTGATTTGTGTACTTTAAAAAAATATGTATATGTGGAGGGTTATTCAGGAATTAGTGACAGATATCAGTGTTACAATGTCACTATCACTAGTTTTAAAAGTAAATCCTTTGGAAATGGCAAAGTGCTACTTGCACTTATTGTTGCATAAAATAAGGAAAAAAGCGAGGAATATGTAAACATTGGGTATTGCTAAACTCAGGACTAAATTTAGAAACTACTAAGGAATTAAATTTTTTTGACGGTTGTTGATACATAAGAAATTTTGGGGGTCAAAGTTCGAAAAAGTGGTGTTTTTTTTCAATTTTTTTTGTAATATTTCACAATATTTTTTATAGTAAATTATATGAAATGATGAAAAAAATGGTATCTTTATAAAGTCCATTTAATGACGAGAAAAACAGTGTAAAATATGTGTGGGTTACATAAACGAGTAAGAGGAAAATTTGACATAAACACTAACAGCGCAGAAACGTAAAAACAGCAGCGGTCACTAAAGGACGGATTTGTGTAAAACCGCCCGGTCACTAAGGGGTTAATCCATTCACAGATGCCGAACCGCGAGAGGTGTCAGAGAAACGTCCTGATTTCCTGGGATTCGGCTCCACAGGATTAATCAGGAGAATCCCACAGGATCCAATGAAAAAATAAGAATTAATGGTTTAATATAAATATGTTTTCATTTTCAGCAAAAAGTCTTATTTATTTATTTTTTGGAATTGTTTTGTATTTATTTGGATTTTTTAGGCAAACTTTTTCATTCCCCATTTTTTTTTTTTTTTTTTTTTCATTTTTTTTTTTTTTTACAACATTCTGTAACAGGCCTTTTTATTCTTTTTTAAAGGAGCTTTTTTAATTATTATTCAGACACATTTTTGTACTATCTTCATATGACTGATGCAGAGACAGGTTGTGGATGAATTACTTATTCTCTTTATTTGCTGGTACAGACACAGCTCTCCCACTCAGGAAACTGACACCAACGACCCCTGACCCGGAAACATATTTACATTAACAGACAACAGGTAACACAAACAACTATGCCCTCTAGTGGTAAATAAGTATAACACTAATCTACTACAACTCCTTCCCTCTGATAACACTAGTTTCAAAAATGCAGTTCACGTGTCCATAGGCACACAGAAACTTCTACTAAACTCGGGACTTCGGGTAGACTATCTCCGTCCCAGTGAGTAACAGGACTCATTCTTGTCTAGGGATGAGCTGTTCGGTTCGATCGGTTCGGAGTTCGCATCGAACATAGCATGTTCGCAAACTACCAACATTTCCGCCTGTTCGCCGCATGTTCGACAACAATGCACTTTTCCACTGGCCTGAAGCTTGTAATTGGCTACAGCCTTGCACCTGACCACAGGTCAGGTGCAAGACAGGTTCAACACTATGCCAATCACGGCTCAGAGTCCTGATTGGGCAAATTTTTCTCAATCGTGGGCTCACAAAGCTAAGTCCCGCAGCACACTATATAAGGCTTCACACAGCGCTTCTGCACGTGTTTGAGAGATTTCAGAGGAGATTGATCTTGTGTTAGTGTGTGTTCTTACTGCCAGTCTGCCACCAGCTACTGGGGGTGTCTCATCTACTGGGGGGGTCTCATTTCTACCAAATATCTGAGAATTGTTGTAATCTTTGTGTTCTCACTCCCAACAACTATTTTGGGGGCGTCAGTAATTTCTACAAAATATTTGGGAATTGAGGTGATCTGTGTCTTGTCACAGCCAGTGCCACTCAGTATTTTGGGCGTCAGTAATTTCTACAAAATATCTGGGAGTTGAGGTGATCTGTGTCTTGTCACTGCCAGCAAGTATTTTGGGGGTCAGTAATTGCTACAAAATATTTGGGAATTGTTCTAATCTGTGTCTTCTCACTGCCACCCATCAGGGGGTCTCACTGATTTATAGGAGGTTTCTGGGAATTGTAATCTGTGTCTTGTCACTGGCTGCCAGCTATCAGGGTGTCTTCACTGCATTATACAAGAGTTCTGGAAATATTTATACCAGAGTTGAATCAGAGTTCTGTATATATTTAATCTATATATTACTCACTATGTCAGAAAGCCCAAAAAGGACAGGCAGACGCTCCCAGACACCGATAAGAGGGCAAGCAGTCTCTGTGTTGGGAGGCTGTGCCTCTGGACGTGGTGCATCCTCTGCAGGGGCACGCTTGTCCTTTCTAACTGGTGCTGGCCGTCTTAAGCAGCAGCAGCAACATACAGAGGATTTGGTGGATTGGCTAACCAGGCCATCCTCATCCTCCGAGTACTCTGCCAGCCAGGCTTGTAGTGGTTTACAGTCCACCTCAGCTGCCAAAGCATCTAATGCAGCCTCCAAGTCCACAGCTACTACTGCCGTAGCCTCGCTATCACACATGGAGGAGTCAGCTGAATTGTTTGACTACAAAGACAGTGACATGCTGCTTGAGGATGCGCAGCAACTACAGTGCTCTGATTCAATCTCTGAGGTTGAGGAAGGGACTATAATCAACCTAGAGGAAGGGGGTGCCAGTGATGACAGACAAATAACTGGCACTCATGTTGCCCCAGCAGCTGCAGCATACTGCCAAGTTGGCTCCAGTGACGAGGAGATAGGGGGTGATGATGACGATGATGAGGTCACTGACTCCACCTGGGTGCCTGATCGAACAGAAGAGTCAAGTGAGGAGGAGGAGGAGGCACAAGAAACACGAGGCACAACATCCTCTGACCAACCATAGCACTAGCCAGTCCAAGGCATCAGATGTCAGAGCTGCTCAGGTGCAGAGCGCTGTTGTCTCAAAGCACACATCCAGGAACTCTGCTGTCTGGGAGTTCTTTAAGAAATGTGCAGCAGACCCCACCGTTGCTATTTGTAATCTATGTCAGATGAGGCTCAAGCGTGGGAAAGACACCGGACACTTGGGTACCACGTGCTTGAGGCGACATATGACCACCTGCCACACATCCCGTTGGCGCAAAACTTTGCGTAGGTCCTCCTCCTCATCTGTCTCTACCCCCCACTGTACGTCCTGCCATGTCATTGCCTACAACCTCCACTGACAGGGATGATGCTACAGTAATCGATGTACCAGCTCCTTCCTCACAATGTGACAGCATCCCATCAGCTGAAGATTTACGCAGTCAGATTACGTTACCCCAGCTGCTGCAGCGTAAGGCATTGCAGCTGCTGCCTTTCCAGCTGGTGGACTCTGCTCCCTTTCGTGAATTTGCTGAATGTGCTGTACCACAGTGGCATGTTCCAAAACACCATTACTTTTCATGGAAGGCCATTCCAGCACTATACCAGCACGTGGAAGACGATGTTATGGAGTCATTGGGAAAGGCAGTCAGCAGCAAGGTGCATGTGACTTTAGACACGTGGTCCAGCAAGCATGGACAGGGTCGTTACATTTCCTTCACGGCACACTGGGTAACTCTGATTGCAAGTGGGAGGGAGCCAAGACGGGGCTCTGTGCTGGAGCTTGTTCATCCACCACGCCTCCAGAAAGCTGCTTGTATGAGGTCTGTCTGCTCCACCACCACCTCTCCCTCTTCCTCCTCCTCCTTCTCGGTCTCTGGCAAAGTGGCAGTTAAACCGACGCGTGGCAGGGTCTACGCAATGGCTCAAGCAAAAAGATGCCATACTGTGCTTGAGCTGGTTTGTTTAGGGGACAGGAGCCACACCGGGCCAGAAATTCTGTCAGCTCTGCAGGGTGGTTAACACCATGCCAGCTTCAGCTGGGAATGGTCGTCTGTGATAATGGCAGCAACCTTCTCTCTGCCCTACGCCAGGGTAAGTTGACGCATGTACCATGTCTAGCACACGTCCTAAATCTGGTGGTACAGGGTTTCCTAACCAGGTACCCAGGGCTGCCAGAGCTTCTCAGCCAGGCCAGAAAAGTCTGCAGCCACTTCAGACGGTCATTCCCAGCAAGCGTTCGCCTGGCAGAAATTCAAAGAGAATTCCACCTTCCCACAAACCGTCTGATCTGTGACATGCCCACCAGGTGGAACTCGATATTAGCAATGCTGCAGCATCTGCACAAGCAGCAGAGGGCCATCAACGAGTACCTGTGTGAGTATGGCACAAGGACAGGTTCAGGTCAACTTGTTTTTTATTCCCCCGCAGTGGCTGTTGATCAAGGATGCATGCACTGTACTGTCACCATTTGAGGAGGCAACGAGGATGGTGAGCAGGGACAGTACATGCATCAGTGACACAATTCCTTTAGTGTTCCTGCTGGAGCACACTCTGCGGGGAATTATAGATGTGGCTCTAGAGGCAGAGCAGCGGGAGGAAGAGGAGGCCTTCCCTAGCTCTGAAGGCCCCAGTCTTTCCGCAGACCGCATTCCAGCGGGTCCTCCTCAGATCAGACATGAGGAGGAGGAATATTTGAGTAGTGGGGGCATTGAAGGTGGGGATTCCTCAAGGGAGGGTTTTGTGTGCCCAGAAACACAAGGACTGGAAGCTAATGCCACCTCCGACCTACGCTGCATGGGCTCCCTTATTATGCAGAGCCTGCTAAAGGACCCCAGGATTCGTGCTACCAAGGAGAGGGATCATTACTGGTTGCAGGGGCGTCGTAACGTGGGGGCAGGGGGTGCGGCCCGCACCAGATGACACTCGCCCTTAGGGTGACACCGTCACCCTAAGGGCGGGTGTCTCACCCTGCGCCGTGTGTTTGCTCCCTGCGAGTGTCCGAAGCTATGCAGCTTTGGCGCTCGCCTGGGGGAAACACGTCACCAGCCGAGTTCTCGCGAGATCGCGGCTGGTCACGTGGCTTCCCCAGGCGAGCGCCCAAGCTCCATGCCGCCGGACGCTCAGAGGGAGCAGAACACGCAGCGCAGGAGGTGAGCTGGGGGCATTATCCATGAACTGGGGGCATTATCCATGAACTGGGGGCATTATCCATGAACTGGGGGCATTATCCATGAGCTGGGGCAGTATCCATGAGCTGGGTCAATATCCATGAGCTGGGGCATTATCCATGAGCTGGGGCATTATCCATGAACTGGGGCATTATCCATGAACTGGGGCAATATCCATGAGCTGGGGCATTATGCATGAGCTGGGGCAGTATATCCATGAGCTGGGGCAGTATCCATGAGCTGGGGGCAATATCCATGAGCTGGGTCAATATCCATGAGCTGGGGTATTATCCATGAGCTGGGGCATTATCCATGAACTGGGGCATTATCCATGAACTGGGGCAATATCCATGAGCTGGGGCATTATGCATGAGCTGGGGCAGTATATCCATGAGCTGGGGCAGTATCCATGAGCTGGGGCAGTGTCCATGAGCTGGGGCAGTGTCCATGAGCTGGGGGCAATATCCATGAGCTGGGGCAGTATCCATGAGCTGGGGGCAATATCCATGAGCTGGGGCATTATCCATGAGCTGGGGCATTATCCATGAACTGGGGCAATATCCATGAACTGGGGCAATATCCATGAGCTGGGGCAGTATCCATGAGCTGGGGGCAATATCCATGAGCTGGGGCAATATCCATGAGCTGGGGCATTATCCATGAACTGGGGCAATATCCATGAGCTGGGGAATTATCCATGAGCTGGGGCAGTATATCCATGAGCTGGGGCAGTATCCATGAGCTGGGGCAGTATCCATGAGCTGGGGGCAATATCCATGAGCTGGGGCAATATCCATGAGCTGGGGCATTATACATGAGCTGGGGCATTCCATGAGCTGGGGCATATCCATGAGCTGGAGGCATTATCCATGAGCTGGGGCAGTATATCCATGAGCTGGGGCATTATCCATGAGCTGGGGCATTATCCATGAGCTGGGGCAGTATCCATGAGCTGGGGCAGTATATCCATGTGCTGGGGCAGTATATCCATGTGCTGGGGCAGTATCCATGTGCTGGGGCATATCCATGCGCTGGGGCAGTATCCATGAGCTGAGGCAGTATCCATGAGCTGGGGCAGTATCCATGTGCTGGGGCATATCCATGAGCTGGGGCAATATCAATGAGAGGAGCTGGGGGCATAGCCATGAGAGCAGCTGGGGCAGTATATCCATGAGAGGAGCTGGGGGCATATCCATGAGAGGAACTGGGGGCATATCCATGAGAGGAGCTGGGGCAATATCCATGAGCGGAGCTGGGGAAGTATCCATGAGAGGAGCTGGGGCAGTATCCATGAGAGGAGCTGGGGCAGTATCCATGAGAGGAGCTGGGGCAATATCCATGAGAGGAGCTGGGGCAATATCCATGAGTGGAGCTGGGGGCAATATACATGAGAGCTGCTGGGGCATATCCATGACCTGGGGGCAATATCCATGAGAGCTGCTGGGTCATATCCATGAGAGCTGCTGGGGCATATCCATGAGAGCTGCTGGGGCATATCCATGAGCGCTGCTGGGGCATATCCATGTGAGCTGGGGCAGTATCCATGTGTGCTTGGGGCAGTATCCATGTGTGCTGGGGGCATATCCATGAGAGCTGGGGCAATATCCATGTGTGAGCTGGTCTGGGGGCAATATATCCATTTGTGAGCTGGTCTGGGGCAATATATCCATGTGTGAGCTGGTCTGGGGCAATATATCCATATGTGAGCTGGGGCAATATATATCCATGGGTGAGCTGCTGGGGGCAATATATAATTGTGAACTGGGGCAATATATCCATATGTGAGCTGGGAGCAATATACACTATATTGCCAAAAGTTTTCGCTCACCTGCCCAGCTGATTTGGATGGGTGAGCGAATACTTTTGGCAATATAGTGTATATCCATGGGTGAGCTGCTGGGGGCAATATATCCAGAGCTGCTGGGGGCAATATATATCCATGTGTGCTTTCACTGCCTTCAAACAGGCACCGTACTTGCTGGCAGTTGGCAAAAATTTGTGTGAGCATATGAGAGAGCTCCACAGCAATAAACCTCACAGTAATGTGCGCTGTGTGTATGAGCATTCAGTATTATATGGGAGTACTGATTTAGGAGTAAAAGTAGTTAAAAAAAATCCGTAAAACTCGGGGGGGTGACACCATAATTTACCGCACCGGGTGACACCAACCCTAGTGACGCCACTGACTGGTTGGCAACCCTTCTTGATCCACGATACAAGGGTAAAGTTGCAGAGCTCAACCTGCCCGCACAGAGGGAGCACAGGATGAAAAAGCTTGAAGACGCTCTAAAGCGACACTTGTGTAACACCTTTTCAGGCACTGGTAGGTTACCAAGTGATGACACAAGTGCTTCTGAGGCTGCGGATGATCAGAGGAATAGTGGTGAAGGCCGGGGCCGCTTGACTGATGCCTTTTCTTAAATTTTTTTAGTCCACGACGCCCAGGGATTTCAAATGTAGGCACCCATTGCCAGCGTCTTCACCATATGGTGCAGGACTACCTAGGGGCAAGGGCAGACCTGGATAACTTTCCAGCAGATGATCCACTGGCTTACTGTATGTTGAGATTGGATCACTTGCCAGAATTTAGCCAATATGCTATGCAGCTACTAGGTTGCCCTTCATCTAGCGTGCTTTCTGAAAGGACGCACAGTTCCATAATAAATTTGCATACGTTGGGCGCATGATTCCCTTTGCACCTGTAGCACTCATAGTCCATGTTCTGACCCCTCTTATCCTCCGAGCACACCTTATGCATCGCCACCTGTAACGCTCGTGATCTTGGAGTCTGCGATTCTTCATCCCCAGATAGGTCTTGGAGATCTCTTATATGTCTGTTAGCTGATTCCATCGCCTGACATATATTAAGGGCCTTTTCAAAGGTCAAATCCATTTCCGACAACAGCCTTCTCTGCGTTCTGTCGTCATTTACGCCACACACCAGCCTGTCACAAAGCGTTTGTTGAAGCGTAGGCCCATACTGACAGTGTTGTGCTAACTTTTTCAACTCCGCCACAAACTCAGCCACTGTCTCATCCGTTTTCCGCGTGCGTTAATTAAACTTGTATCTCTGCACAATCTCACTTGGCTTTGGATTATAATGGGCCTTGAGCACAATGACAAGATCTTGATACGTTTTCTCAGCTGGCGTCGCCGGACACAGCAAACTATATGTGGACGCACCGACTCCACTTAATAACACAGCTTTCTTCTTGCTGGCATCAGTAATCTCATTAGCTTGAAAAAAATATTCCAACATTTCTATGTATTCCTCCCATGATTGCAACTCACAATCAAAGGGGTTCACCTAACCCACCAGTGCCATCCTGTCTCAGCAGACAACTTCTTTTCCTGCAGTTTTCTTTTTTAGCTAGTCTTCAGCTGCTATGCAGACTCAGAACCTTCACACAACAGTCTCTCAATACACACCGTTTTATCCCATCCTCGTCGCCAATGTAATATCTTCATATGACAGATGCAGAGACAGGTTATGGATGAATTACTTATTCTCTTTATTTGCTGGTACAGACACAGCTCTCCCACTCAGGAAACTGACAACAACAACCCCTGACCCGGAAACACTATTACATTAACAGAAAACAGGTAACACAAACAACTATGCCCTCTAGTGGTAGATAAGTATAACACTGATCTACTACAGTTTTAAAGCATTTTTATTGGTTTAAACACCTTTTAGAAGAATAGCAGAGTTGCGTCTTTTTTTCTTTTTCGGTGGTCTGTTTGGCAGTGGTCTCCAGCGGGCTGATCGGTATTTGGCGGTCTGTTCGGCAGTGGTCTCCAGCAGGCTGACCAGCATTTGACGGTGGTCTCCAGCGGGCTGATCAGCATTTGGCGGTCTGTTCGGCGATGGTCACCAGCGGGCTGATCGGCATTTGACTGTGGTCTCCAGTGGGCTGATTGGCATTTGGTGGTCTGTTCGGCGGTGGTCTCCAGCGGACTCAGGGCAGCCATCAGAAATGATGGGGCCCATTACTGAACCTCACGATGGGGCCCCCCCTTAAACTACCTCAACCTTTCACAACTTTTCACCCCCTTCCAAAACAAAAAAGGACATAACACAGTTCCACAGTAATAAAACTCACAGTAATGTGCGGTGTGTATGAGCGTATCGGTCACGTCTGAGGCTCAGAGGGGCGCCATCGACAAGCTGGGTGCCAGGAATTGTGCCGGCTTTCCGGAGCTCGCATGGCTGGCCAGGAGGATAGATACCCCTTGTGTACTGTTTTGGCTATCCCTGACCACTCTAACACTGATCGATTTGGGCTTGTGTTAGAATGCGTCCTTGTATACCGTCTGGCCTATTTCAGGTATACCCTGTCCTGTGTGTTGGTAAAACATTTCCCACTCGCTGTTGGTAAAACATTTCCCACTCGCTGTTGGTAAAACATTTCCCACTCGCTGTTGGTAAAACATTTCCCACTCGCTGTTGGTAAAACATTTCCCTGGGGTCTGGCTGGGTCCTAGTGGTCTGGCTGGGCCCTGGAGGTCTGGCTGGGCCCTGGTGGTTTGGTTGGACCTTGGGGGTGTGGCTGGGCCCTGGGTGTCTGGCTGGGCCATGGGGTCTGGCTGGGCCCTGGTTTGGCTGGGCCCTGGGGGTCTGGCTGGGCCTTGGGGGTCTGACTGGGCCATGGGGTCTGGCTGGCCCTGGGGGTCTGGCTGGGCCCTGGTGGTCTGGCTGGGCCTTGGGGTCTGGCTGGGTCCTGGGGGTTTGGCTGGGCCTTGGTGGTCTGGCTGGGCCTTGGGGGTCTGGCTGGGCCATGGGGTCTGGCTAGGCCCTGGGGGTCTGGCTAGGCCCTGGGGGTCTGGCTGGGCCCTGGTAGTCTGGCTGGGCCTTGGGGTCTGGCTGGGTCCTGGGGGTCTGGCTGGGCCTTGGTGGTCTGGCTGGGCCTTGGGGGTCTGGCTGGGCCCTGGTGGTCTGGCTGGGCCTTGGGGTCTGGCTGGGTCCTGGGGGTCTGGCTAGGCCTTGGTGGTCTGTCTGGGCCTTGGTGGTCTGGCTGGGCCTTGGTGGTCTGGCTGGGCCTTGGGGGTCTGGCTGGGTCCTGGGGGTCTGGCTGGGCCTTGGTGGTCTGGCTGGGCCTTGGGGGTCTGGTTGGGCCCTGGGGGTCTGGCTGGGCCCTGGTGGTCTGGCTGGGTCCTAGTGGTCTGGCTGGGCCCTGGAGGTCTGGCTGGGCCCTTGTGGTTTGGTTGGACCTTGGGGGTGTGGCTGGGCCCTGGGTGTCTGGCTGGGCCATGGGGTCTGGCTGGGCCTTGGTTTGGCTGGGCCCTGGGGGTCTGGCTGGGCCTTGGGGGTCTGACTGGGCCATGGGGTCTGGCTAGGCCCTGGGGGTCTGGCTGGGCCCTGGTGGTCTGGCTGGGCCTTGGGGTCTGGCTGGGTCCTGGGGGTTTGGCTGGGCCTTGGTGGTCTGGCTGGGCCTTGGTGGTCTGGCTGGGCCTTGGGGGTCTGGCTGGGCCATGGGGTCTGGCTAGGCCCTGGGGGTCTGGCTAGGCCCTGGGGGTCTGGCTGGGCCCTGGTGGTCTGGCTGGGCCTTGGGGTCTGGCTGGGTCCTGGGGGTCTGGCTGGGCCTTGGTGGTCTGGCTGGGCCTTGGGGGTCTGGCTGGGCCCTGGTGGTCTGGCTGGGCCTTGGGGTCTGGCTGGGTCCTGGGGGTCTGGCTGGGCCTTGGTGGTCTGGCTGGGCCTTGGGGTCTGGCTGGGCCATGGGGTCTGGCTGGCCCTGGGGGTCTGGCTGGGCCTGGTGGTCTGGCTGGGCCTTGGGGTCTGGCTGGGTCCTGGGGTCTGGCTGGGTCCTGGGGTCTGGCTGGGCCTTGGTGGTCTGGCTGGGCCTTGGGGGTCTGGTTGGGCCCTGGGGGTCTGGCTGGGCCCTGGTGGTCTGGCTGGGTCCTAGTGGTCTGGCTGGGCCCTGGAGGTCTGGCTGGGCCCTGGCGGTTTGGTTGGACCTTGGGGGTGTGGCTGGGCCCTGGGTGTCTGGCTGGGCCATGGGGTCTGGCTGGGCCTTGGTTTGGCTGGGCCCTGGGGGTCTGGCTGGGCCTTGGGGGTCTGGCTGGGCCATGGGGTCTGGCTAGGCCCTGGGGGTCTGGCTGGGCCCTGGTGGTCTGGCTGGGCCTTGGGGTCTGGCTGGGTCCTGGGGGTCTGGCTGGGCCTTGGGGGTCTGGCTGGGCCTTGGTGGTCTGGCTGGGCCTGGGGGTCTGGCTGGGCCATGGGGTCTGGCTAGGCCCTGGGGTCTGGCTAGGCCCTGGGGTCTGGCTGGGCCCTGGTGGTCTGGCTGGGCCTGGGGGTCTGGCTGGGTCCTGGGGGTCTGGCTGGGCCTTGGTGGTCTGGCTGGGCCTTGGGGGTCTGGCTGGGCCCTGGTGGTCTGGCTGGGCCTTGGGGTCTGGCTGGGTCCTGGGGGTCTGGCTGGGCCTTGGTGGTCTGGCTGGGCCTTGGGGGTCTGGCTGGGCCATGGGGTCTGGCTGGGCCCTGGGGGTCTGGCTGGGCCCTGGGGGTCTGGCTGGGCCCTGGTGGTCTGGCTGGGCCTTGGTGGTCTGGCTGGGCCTTGGGGGTCTGGCTGGGCCCTGGTGGTCTGGCTGGACCTCGGGGTCTGGCTGGGCCCTGGCTCACCACTCTGCCGTCTTCCTTCCCTGTCCTCCTTCTCTTCTTCTCTCTTATTCTTTTCTTCTGCTCTTCTTCTGGCCGGGCCCTCCGTCTCAGGCAGCTTCACTGACTGGAGGGGGCAGAGCCGGAGCAGCATGCTTGGGAGGCCCCCCGGATGCTGCTTGGCCCCGCCCAGCCAGCCAGCGAAGCTGCCAGGACAGGAGGAGACACAGTCAGCTCCGGATTCCGGAGTCCCATACCGGAGCTGAAAAAGGGCACCGATGCTGCCAACGGGGCCCCGGCGGGCCGGGCCCTCCCGGGCTCCTTACAGCAGCATGGGGCGTAATGCCCTGATGGCGGCCTGGAGCGGGCTGATCGGTCTGTTCGGCAGCGGTCTCCAGCGGACTGACCAGCATTTGACGGTGGTCTCCAGCAGGCTGATCGGCTTTTGGCGGTCTGTTCGGCGGTGGTCTTTGGTGGCTCACGTTTGGCGCACTTCGATGAGTAGTGAATTCACAGGGTCGGTGAAATGGAATCGCCGTGGTGCAGTGAACCAGAAAACACTGAAATTTCTGAATAACCCCTTAAGTGACTCCTTTAGGAGATCCGCTGTGGGATCCGGTGCACAAACAGGAGCCGTGATGATACACCGCAGGGCTCACAGGAGGGGACCAAGGCCATGAGAATCAGGTATGGAGAGGGATATGTGACCTTTCATTGAAATGTATCTGTGTGTACGGGCACATAGCCGTGTGCGGGCAGATAGCCGTGTGCGGGCACATAGCCGTGTGCGGGCACATAGCCGTGTGCCGGCAGATAGCCGTGTTGATATTCTCATGCAGATTCTGTCCGGTGATGGGAGGGGGGAGGCTGCTGTCTCCTCCATGATCCTGACAGGTAGTAATGTTGGGGCCCCTCCCATTAGAGCCACACCTGTATTGTGCGTCTGTTGCCGGGTTAGGGAGTGAGAAACACACAATGACATGGAGACTGAAGAGTGAGGGGCCCGCGCCACACAGGTGAGAGATCTGGGAAATGACAGCCGCGCGCGCGTGTGTGTGCGCAACAGCCATGTGTGTGTGTGTGTGACAGCCGTGTGTGTTATAGCTGGCTGGTAGCTGTGTGTAGCTCGGAGACCTGACACACATAGCCGTGTGTGTGACACAGATAGCCGTGTATGTGTGTGTGTGTGTGACAGCCGTATGTGTGACACAGATAGCAGTGTGTGTGACACATATAGCCGTGTGTGTGACAGATAGCCGTGTGTGTGACACAGATAGCCGTGTGACACAGATAGCCGTGTGTGTGACAGAAAGCCGTGGGTGTGACACAGATAGCTGTGTATGTGTGTGTGTGTGTGACAGCCGTATGTGTGACACAGATAGCAGTGTGTGTGACAGATAGCCGTGTGTGACACATATAGCCGTGTGTGACACAGATAGCTGTGTGTGTGACACAGATAGCCGTGTGTGTGACAGATAGCCGTGTGTGTGACAGAAAGCCGTGGGTGTGACACCGATAGCTGTGTGTGTGTGTGACAGATAGCCGTGTGCGTTACTCCTATTGTGTCACTTGTTCTGCCGGTTTAACTTGTCTCCAGTGATTTGTTGTCACCCGCGGCCCGGTAATACAGGAATTACCCAAAAAACTTTCGGAGCCCATAATCACTGATTAGTGTCCCTATCTCAGCTGGTCACCTCCTGGACCAGGTGTAATACACGGCCCGAGACCTCCTGGACCAGGTGTAATACACGGCCCGAGACCTCCTGGACCAGGTGTAATACACGGCCCGAGACCTCCTGGACCAGGAAACAATATTTGAGTAAATGCCCTCACCCCCTCCCTGTGCAGCTCCTCTTTCCTTTCTCTGTCCCCCACTTGTCCCACATGGTCTTTTGTCGCTGTCCGTAGTTGATGTAGAACTTGCTTTATGGACTCTTGGGTTTGAAAGAAGCACATGTTGGGGCCTGTCTCTGTAGAGCACCTACTCAGATATTTATACCAGAGACAAATCTCTGTCGCCCCTGAGGGGGACCCATCAATCACGCGGAACTCGCCGTGGCATGTGGTGGTGATAGTTCTCCTACCGCCGTACAAATTAATCTGGTTAGGGCTGAAGGCTGGCTGACAATTCTAAGCTTAGATCCCTGTTATGGTTATGCAGACATTGCTTCTCTTCACTTGTGTGTTGTCTATCAGTGGAAGTTAGGTCAGGACAGGAGCCGGGAGATCAGATAGAAAGCGAGGTCAGGAGCCGGGAGATCAGATGGAAAGCGAGGTCAGGAGCCAGGAGATCACATGGAAAGTGAGGTCAGGAGCCGGGAGATCAGACAGAAAGCGAGGTCAGGAGCCGAGAGATCAGACGGAAAGTGAGGTCAGGAGCCTGGAGATCAGATGGAAAGCGAGGTCAGGAGCCGAGAGATCAGACGGAAAGTGAGGTCAGGAGCCTGGAGATCAGATGGAAAGCGAGGTCAGGAGCCTGGAGATCAGATGGAAAGCGAGGTCAGGAGCCTGGAGATCAGATGGAAAGCGAGGTCAGGAGCAGGGAGATCAGATGGAAAGCGAGGTCAGAAGCCGGGAGATCAGATGGAAAGCGAGATCAGGAGCCGGGAGATCAGATGGAAATCGAGGTCAGGAGCCGGGAGATCAGATGGAAAGCGAGGTCAGGTGCAGACCCGAGGTCAGGAGCTGGGAGATCAGATGGAAAGCGAGGTCAGGAGCTGGGAGATCAGATGGAAAGCGAGGTCAGGAGCTGGGAGATCGGATGGAAATCAAGGTCAGGAGCCGGGAGATCAGATGGAAAGCGAGGTCAGGTGCAGACCCGAGGTCAGGAGCTGGGCGATCAGATGGAAAGCGAGGTCAGGAGCTGGGAGATCGGATGGAAATCGAGGTCAGGAGCCAGGAGATTAGATGGAAAGCGAGGTCAGGTGCAGACCCGAGGTCAGGAACTGGGAGATCAGATGGAAAGCGAGGTCAGGAGCTGGGAGATTCGATGGAAAGTGAGGTCAGGAGCTGGGAGATCAGATGGAAAGCGAGGTCAGGTGCAGACCCGAGGTCAGAAGCCAGGAGATCAGATGGGAAGCGAGGTCAGGAGCCAGGAGATCAGATGGAAAGCGAGGTCAGGAGCCGGGAGATCAGCTGGAAAGCGAGGTCAGGAGCTGGTAGATCAGATGGAAATCGAGGTCAGGAGCCGGTAGATCAGATGGAAAGCGAGGTCAGGAGCCGGGAGATCAGACGGAAAGCGAGGTCAGGAGCCTGGAGATCAGATGGAAAGCGAGGTCAGGAGTCTGGAGATCAGATGGAAAGCGAGGTCAGGAGCCTGGAGATCAGATGGAAAGCGAGGTCAGGAGCCGGGAGATCAGATGGAAAGCGAGGTCAGGAGCCGGGAGATCAGATGGAAAGCGAGGTCAGGAGCCGGGAGATCAGATGGAAAGTGAGGTCAGGAGCCTGGAGATCAGATGGAAAGCGAGGTCAGGAGCCGGGAGATCAGATGGAAAGTGAGGTCAGGAGCCGGGAGATCAGATGGAAAGTGAGGTCAGGAGCCGGGAGATCAGATGGAAAGCGAGGTCAGGAGCTGGGAGATCAGATGGAAATCGAGGTCAGGAGCCGGGAGATCAGATGGAAAGCGAGGTCAGGTGCAGACCCGAGGTCAGGAACTGGGAGATCAGATGGAAAGCGAGGTCAGGAGCTGGGAGATCAGATGGAAAGCGAGGTCAGGAGCTGGGAGATCAGATGGAAAGCGAGGTCAGGAGCTGGGAGATCAGATGGAAAGCGAGGTCAGGAGCTGGGAGATCGGATGGAAATCGAGGTCAGGAGCCGGGAGATCAGATGGAAAGCGAGGTCAGGTGCAGACCCGAGGTCAGGAGCTGGGAGATCAGATGGAAAGCGAGGTCAGGAGCTGGGAGATCAGATGGAACGCGAGGTCAGGAGCTGGGAGATCGGATGGAAAGCGAGGTCAGGAGCTGGGAGATCGGATGGACAGCGAGGTCAGGAGCTGGGAGATCAGATGGAAATCGAGGTCAGGAGCCGGGAGATTAGATGGAAAGCGAGGTCAGGTGCAGACCCGAGGTCAGGAACTGGGAGATCAGATGGAAAGCGAGGTCAGGAGCTGGGAGATCAGATGGAAAGCGAGGTCAGGTGCAGACCCGAGGTCAGAAGCCAGGAGATCAGTTGGAAAGCGAGGTCAGGAGCCGGTAGATCAGATGGAAAGCGAGGTCAGGAGCCGGTAGATCAGAGGGAAAGCAAGGTCAGGAGCTGGTAGATCAGATGGAAATTGAGGTCAGGAGCCGGTAGATCAGATGGAAACGAGGTCAGGAGCCGGGAGATCAGATGGAAAGCGAGGTCAGGAGCCTGGAGATCAGATGGAAAGCGAGGTCAGGTGGAGACTCGAGGTCAGGAACTGGGAGATCAGATAGAAAGCGAGGTCAGGAGGAGCCGGGAGATCAGCTGGAAAGCGAGGTCAGGAGCCTGGAGATCAGTTGGAAAGCGAGGTCAGGAGCTGGGAGATCAGATGGAAAGCGAGGTCAGGTGCAGACCCGAGGTCAGGAACTGGGAGATCAGATAGAAAGCGAGGTCAGGAGGAGCCGGGAGATCAGATAGAAAGCGAGGTCAGGAGGAGCCGGGAGATCAGATGGAAAGCGAGGTCAGGAGCCTGGAGATCAGATGGAAAGCGAGGTCAGGAGCCGGGAGATCAGATAGAAAGCGAGGTCAGGAGCCGGGGAGATCAGATAGAAAGCGAGGTCAGGAGCCGGGGAGATCAGATAGAAAGCGAGGTCAGGAGCCGGGAGGTCAGATGGAAAGCGAGGTCAGGAGCCGGGAGGTCAGGAGCCGGGAGATCAGATGGAAAGCGAGGTCAGGAGCCGGGGAGATCAGATAGAAAGCGAGGTCAGGAGCCGGGGAGATCAGATAGAAAGCGAGGTCAGAAGCCGGGAGGTCAGATGGAAAGCGAGGTCAGGAGCCGGGAGATCAGGAGCCGGGAGATCAGATGGAAAGCGAGGTCAGGAGCCGGGAGATCAAATGGGAATTGGAGTCTGGAACAGAGCCGAGGGCAGTTATCCGGGGAATCCAGAGCATGCCAGAGCAGGAAGGCTGCAGAGAAGGAGAGGCAGGAACACCCTGGAACGTTAGGTTATAGGCACTGAGGCAACTCAATAATTCAGCACTGCAAGAATGGCCTGCTGGGTATTTATAGGGAGAGGTGACTGGAGGACCTCCCATGGCTGCTGGCCCTCCTAACACAGCATCTAATCAGGATGCAGGAACTCTGAGCTTCAATCCACTAGAGTCCTGTGCAGATGTATCATCTCCGTGGTCCTGGCTTCCAAATGATGCAAGTGTGTCATGTTGTGTCAGTGTCGCCTTCTCAGATAGCGGAGGTTAGAGGAATCAAGATGTTGGCCACCTGGACACATGAGGGGCCACAAGGACACCACACTGCCCATCAAGCAGGACCCACAGCGGTGGCATAGGGACCACCTTGAGAGCACTTGGGGATTGAAGGAGCATCAGACACATACAGCCAGCCACTACACATCTCTCATCACACACACACAGCCCCTATACACACACGCAGTGGTGTATTTTGGCCTAGGCCAGGGGTCAGCAACCTTGGCTCCCTGGTGTTTTGGGAACTACATTTCCCTTGTGGCTCAGTCAGCCTAATGGGTGACTGAGCATCCTGGGAGATGTAGTTCCCAAAACATCAGGGAGCCAAGGTTGCTGACCCCTGGCCTAGGCCTACTAGGCCCAGGCCTAGGGCGGCACTTTCCAGGGGGCGACGGCTCGCAATTGGTGGCCCCACCCCTAAAAAAAAAAAATACTTTGCAAAAGTAAAAAAAAAAAAAAAAAAAAAAAAGAATTTTGCCAGGAAGGATACATTGAGATTTCACTAATTTTCAAGTATGTCCTGGGTAGGCAAGGCCTAGGCTTTCACTTTCCAGGGGGCAGCAAAAAACCCACCACTAAATGGGTTACTCACAGAGCACCGAAATGACGCCAACTTTTTGGTGTTCTGTAGTTCCCTGCACTTCGGGGAATAAAATTTCCCCACCCTGCAGTGAATTCACCATTCACCGCAGGGTCCCCAAAGTGCATGGAGTCAGCCGCTGAATGCTGCCACCGCAAACCCGTGGCCTGCTGTTTTCAAAAGAACTACTGAACGAAAATGTCTGGAATTTACATATAAGATCCTATGATTGTTAATAAAAAGTTCTGTTACAGAAAAAAAAAAAAAAACGCTATTAAAAAAAAAGGAGGGAAATTCTGCCCAAAAAAAAAAAAAAAATCGGAAAAATTACTAAACGGTATTAAAAAAAAATCAATAAATAAAGACTTTTTACTGCAGATTAAAATAATAAATGGTTTATTAGATATTGCATAAAAACGGGAATATTTTTAACATTGAAACCTATGGGGTTCGCCTGAATAAACCTGCTGATTGAAACCACTGAACATCAGGGCATTTCACTGCCATTTCTCTGAGTCTCAGTACCACATGACTGGCTGAACCACGTGAAACGCACGCGCGCAGCTGCCCGCCCTTTCGTTAACACAGACTCTATTCTGGACTGAACACCCACCGGGAAGGGAATCAAAGCTACAGTGCACCCTCTGGTAGTGGCACCCCACTGCTGACAAGATGCTCCACAGCATAATTACTGTGTGCTCATATACACTCGGTTTGCTGGGAGTTTTATTGCAGTGGATTCTGATGCACTCATACACACCGCACATTGCATTGCTGGGAGTTTTATTGCAGTGGATTCTGATACGCTGACACACACCACACATTACATTGCTGGGAGTTTTATTGCTGTGAATTCTGATGCACTCATACACACCGCACATTACATTGCTGGGAGTTTTATTGCAGTGGATTCTGATGCGCTCATACACACCGCACATTGCATTGCTGGGAGTTTTATTGCTGTGAATTCTGATGCACTCATACACACCGCACATTACATTGCTGGGAGTTTTATTGCAGTGGATTCTGATGCGCTCATACACACCGCACATTACATTGCTGGGAGTTTTATTGCAGTGGATTCTGATGCGCTCATACACACCGCACATTGCATTGCTGGGAGTTTTATTGCAGTGGATTCTGATGCGCTCATACACACCACACATTGCATTGCTGGGAGTTTTATTGCTGTGAATTCTGATGCACTCATACACACCGCACATTACATTGCTGGGAGTTTTATTGCAGTGGATTCTGATGCGCTCATACACACCACACATTGCATTGCTGTGAGTTTTATTGCTGTGGATTCTGATACGCTGACACACACCAAACATTGCATTGCTGGGAGTTTTATTGCTGTGGATTCTGTGATACACACTGCATATTACTGTGAGTTTTATTGCCCTGGAGCTCTGGGATAAGCTCATACACACTGCACATTACTGTGAGTTTTATTGCTGTGCAGTTCTGATATACTCATACACAGTGCATATTTCTGTGGGTTTTATTGCTGTGCAGCTCTGTGATACGCTCATATGCAGTGCACGTTTCTGTGGATTTTATTGCTTAACCAATTAGAGCGGCTGTGATCCCGTTTACTTGACATGCGTGGCTGTTCTTTGTAAAAATGCTTGAATTTAAACATTTCATAATTTTATTTATCTCAATAGATACATTTGAAATGGTATACAAAATATACAAGTAGGCACTTGGTATCCACTTTTAATATAAAGAGAGGAAAAGGCGGCGCTTAAAGAGGAAGGGTGGGGATTAACCAGGAAGAGGTGTGCCCTTGACAGGAAGGGGTGCCTCAAATTTAAATTGGGGGTGCACGAGTTTAGTCAGGCCTAGGGCAGCACAAAACCTAAATACACCACTGCACACACGCACATACGGCCCCTATACACACACACGCACATATGGCCCCTATACACACACGCACATACAGCCCCTATACACAAACGCACGTACATACCCTATACACACACACGCACATACAGACCCTATAGACGCACGCACATACCGCCCCCATACACACACATATACATCCCCTGTAAACACACATATGCCCTATACACGCATACAGACCCTATACATGCACATGCAGACCCTATACACACGCACGCACGCACATACATATCCCATACGCGTACGCACATACCCCATACACGTACGCACATGCAGACCCTATACACGCACATACAGTTGTGTTCAAAATGATTCAAGCCCCACTGAAATTGAGTGTTTTGGCCAGTTTGACATTGATTTTGATCATTCAGTCATCTTGCTTACAATTAAATCAAAGAGGCACGTGTAGGTCAGACAAATATAACATAACATTTATAATGAAATAAGCACAAATGTCTTTTCTGTGCTCACATCATTATCAGTTTTATTCAACCCCCAAGTGACATTCAATCTTAGTACTTAGTACAACATCCTTTTACAGTTATAACCGCTTTTACACGTGAAGCATAGCTTGACACAAGTGTCTTGCAGCGATCTACGGGTATCTTCACCCATTCGTCATGGGCAAAAGCCTCCAGTTCAGTCACATTCTTAGGCTTGCGCACTGCAACTGCTTTCTTTAAGTCCCACCAGAGGTTCTCAATGGGATTTAAGTCAGGTGACTGCGATGGCCACTCCAAAATGTTCCAGCCTTTAATCTGCAACCATGCTCTAGTGGACTTGGAGGTATGCTTGGGATCATTGTCCTGTTGAAAGGTCCAACGTCTCCCAAGCCTCAGGTTTGTGACGGACTGCATCACATTGTCATCCAATATCTCCTGGTACTGAAGAGAATTCATGGTACCTTGCACACGCTGAAGCTTCCCTGTACCTGCAGAAGCAAAACAGCCCCAAAGCATGATTGACCCCCCGCCATGCTTCACAGTAGGCAAGGTGTTCTTTTCTTCATAGGCCTTGTTCTTCCTCCTCCAAACATAGCGTTGATCCATGGGCCCAAACAGTTCTAATTTTGTTTCATCAGTCCACAGAACACTATCCCAAAACTTCTGTGGTTTGTCCACATGACTTTTGGCATACTGCAGTCGACTCTTCTTATTCTTTATAGACAGCAAGGGGGTGCGCCTGGGAGTTCTGGCATGGAGGCCTTCATTACGCAGTGTGCGCCATATTGTCTGAGCTGAAACTTCAGTACCCACATCTGACAAATCTTTTCTCAGTTCCTCAGCAGTCACACGGGGACTTTTCTCCACTCTACGCTTCAGGTAGCGCACAGCAGTCGAAGTCAGCATCTTCTTTCTGCCACGACCAGGTAGCGTTTCAACAGTGCCCTTTGCCTTGAATTTGCGAATGATGCTTCCTATGGTCTCTCTTGGTATGTTTAACATCTTTGCAATCTTCTTATAGCCATTGCCCTTCCTGTGAAGAGTAATCACCTCTTCTCTTGTCTTCCTGGACCATTCTCTTGACTTCACCATGTTTGTAACCACACCAGTAAATGTCTAGAAGGAGCTGAGTATCACAGTCATTTTAAAGCTGCCTAATTGGTGCTTATTATGCTTTATTGCTGCTCCGTGACATCCACAGGTGTTTTCAATACCTGATTGAAAACACTTGAATGAACCTCTGTTCTTCAGAGTGGTAGTCTTTAAGGGGTTGAATAATTGTGTCAATGAAGAATTCACAAAAGAAACATTTACTACTGTATTACAAAACCAATTGATGTCATTTTAGTTGCATATGGTTCTTTAAAAAGTCCTTGTAGGATTTCATTCTGAATACAATTACAAATGTCACTAAATTCCCTAAAACCCTTTACAGCATTGGGGGTTGAATAATTTTGAACACAACTGTACATACTCGATACACGCCCGCTCATACCCCATACACGTACGCACATACAGACCCTATACACGCACATACATACCCTATACACGCACATTCAGACCCTATACACGTACGCACATACAGACCCTATACACGTACGCACATACAGACCCTATACACACATACATACCCTATACGCATATACAAACCCTATGCATACACATACATACAGCCCCTGCACATACATACAGCCCCTGCACACACGCGCACATACAGACCCTACACACGCGCACATACAGACCCTGCACAGGCGCACATACAGACCCTGCACACGCGCACATACAGACCCTGCACACGCGCACATACAGACCCTGCACACGCGCACATACAGACCCTGCACAGACGCTACACACAGACCCTACACACGTGCACATACAGACCCTGCACACGCGCACATACAGACCCTGCACAGACGCTACACACAGACCCTACACACGTGCACATACAGACCCTACACACGCGCACATGGAGACCCTGCACACGCGCACATGGAGACCCTGCACACGCGCACATAGAGACCCTGCACACGCGCACAGAGACCCTGCACACGCGCACAGAGACCCTGCACACGCGCACAGAGACCCTGCACACGCGCACAGAGACCCTGCACACGCGCACATAGAGACCCTGCACACGCGCACATAGAGACCCTGCACACGCGCACATAGAGACCCTGCACACGCGCACATAGAGACCCTGCACACGCGCACATACAGACCCTGCACACGCGCACATACAGACCCTGCACACGTGCACATACAGACCCTGCACACGTGCACATACAGACCCTGCACACGCGCACATACAGACCCTGCACAGACGCTACACACAGACCCTACACACGCGCACATACAGACCGTACACACATCTCTCATCACACATATAACACCCCCACACACGCACATACATACCCTACACACACAGCCGCTGCACACACACCCACAGACCCTACACACGCACATACAGACCCTACACACATCTCTCATCACACACACACACCCCCCCCCACACACACAGGCCCAGCACACAACCTTCATCACATGTACAGCCCACACATACACACACAACTCTGATCACAGCAAACGCGGTGCTCTGGCACAGACTGATCTCTGGATCACAGAGCTGCTAGCTTCGGCTGGTTTGTGATCGGGGTTACAGGAGGTGTGGGCGAGGCTGTGTTACTTTCCAAGTCACCGCTTGTATCCACACCCCTAATGAGGAGCAGGTCATACCGCACGCACGTCCACCAGGGTGACAGGCTGTTCAGGTTTGGGCAGCTCATGTGAACACTGCATTGATGCTGCAGGATGAGGGGCTTATAGTCTGACCCGCCCCCCCAGCTGCAGTGTCTAACCACCTGTAACAGCAACTGGGGTTACTGGTTTTAGGCTTGTGGACCAAACCCGAACCTGTTACAGCGTCCGTACTTTCTCTCCAGCCAAGCTGATCCGCAGCTGCTTTCCTTCTCGCAACCCTCAGCCAGAACTTGAGGCAATGCTGTATAATTCTATGTATCTCTCCCCAAACACCAGACACAGCTTAATGCAGGGAATGAAGATAAGGTTTAATGGAAAATGGCTCCCGTTATATGGGAAACAGAGGGGGGGGGGGTAACATGTAGGGATGAGCCGAACACGAACTGAACTCAATGCAAGTCAATAGGTCAATAAAAACGAAAAATTCCTTCAAATATCGTGCCTAGGAGGTCCCCATAACCTGCCCGTGAAGTGGCAGATTTGTAGGATGTATAGAAACATTAAAAAAAATAAATGACGTTTCAAATGACGGTAAACGTTTTCCTTTAATCTATTCATAAACAACTGCTTGGGACGGCAGCCTGTATGAAAAGAGGAGACATTTTAGGACCAGCAGAACAAGTTTAGTGATTTTTTTGGCTAAATTATTGTGAAACTTATGCAGGCTTTGGATGAAAGTAACAATAGGTGCTTTAAAATTGGGACTTTAGTGTCGGCAACAGTGCCGTCACACCATAACCCCTCTGTGGAATTGTGGAAGAGTGCAGGGTTGGACCCTGCGGTTTAAAAAAATTAAAATGATATAAATCTGGCAGAGGCATCAGTGCACCCAAATATTGTGCCTTTCATGGCAGCAAGTGCCTTCACACCGTAACCCCTTTGTGGTATTGTGGAAGAGTGCAGGGTTGGACCCTGCGGTTTAAAAAATTAAAATGATATAAATCTGGCAGAGGCATCAGTGCACCCAAATATTGTGCCTTTCATGGCAGCAAGTGCCTTCACACCGTAACCCTTTTGTGGTATTGTGGAAAAGTTCAGTGGTGGAGGTTTTGTGAATGCAGAAGACATCCCCGATCTATTCCATTACGTCAGCATCAGGGGATTGATACCTACTGATCCAGGACCGATTCATTTTTATAAATGTCAGCCGGTCTACAGAGTCAGTGGACAGACGCACTCTTTTGTCTGTGACAAAACCTCCAGCAGCACTGAACGTCCTTGCAGAAAGCATGCTGGATGAAGGGCAACCTAGTAGCTGCATAGCATATTGGCTAAATTCTGGCCAGTGATCCAATCTCAACACCCAGTAAGCCAGTGTATCATCTGCTGGAAAGGTATCCAGGTCTGCCCTTGCCCCTAGGTAGTCCTGCACCATACGGTGAAGACGCTGGCAATGGGTGCCTACATTTGACGTCCCTGGGCGTCGCGGACTAAAAAAAATTAAAAAGGCATAAGTCATGCAGCCCCGACCTTCACCACTATTCCTCTGATCATCCGCAGCCTCAGAAGCACCTGTGTCATCACTTGGTAACCTACCAGTGCCTGGAAAGGTGTTACACAAGTGTCGCTTTAGAGCGTCCTCAAGTGTTTTCATCCTGTGCTCCCTCTGTGCGGGCAGGATGAACTATGCAACTTTACCCTTGTAACGTGGAACAAGAAGGGTTGCCAACCAGTAATGATCCCTCTCCTTGATAGCACAAATCCTGGGGTCCTTTACCAGGCTTTGCAGGATTAGGGAGCCCATGCAGTCCTCCTCCTCCCTTTCCCTGCAGAGTGTGCTCCAACAGGAACACTAAAGGAATTGTGTCACTGAAGCATGCACTGTCCCTGCTCACCATCCTCGTTGCCTCCTCAAATGGTGACAGTGCAGTGCATGCATCCTTGATCATCAGCCACTGCGGGGGGAACCAAGTTAACCTGTCCTTGTGCCATACTCACACAGGTACTCGTTGATGGCCCTCTGCTGCTCGTGCAGACGCTGCAGCATTGCCAATGTTGAGTTCCACCTGGTGGGCATGTCACAGATCAGACTGTTTTGGGAAGGTGGAATTCTCTTTGAATTTCTGCCAGACAAACACTTGCTGGGAATGACCGTCTCAAGTGGCTGCAGACTTTTCTGGCCTGGCTGAGAAGCTCTGCCAGCCCTGGGTACCTGGTTAGGAAACGCTTTACCACCAGATTTAGGACGTGTGCTAGGCATGGTACATGCGTCAACTTACCCAGGCGTAGGGCGGAGAGAAGGTTGCTGCCATTATCACAGACAACCATTCCCAGCTGAAGCTGGCGTGGTGTTAACCATCTCTGCACCTGCCCCTGCAGAGCTGACAGAATTTCTGGCCCAGTGTGGCTCCTGTCCCCTAAACAAACCAGCTCAAGCACAGTATGGCATCTTTTTGCTTGAGCCATTGCGTAGCCCCTGCCACTTAAACTTGGTTTAACTGCCACTTCGCCAGAGATAGAGAAGGAGGAGGAGGAGGAGGATGAGGGAGAGGTGGTGGTGGAGCAGACAGACCTCATACAAGCAGCTTTCTGGAGGTGTGGTGGATGAACAAGCTCCAGCACAGAGGCCCATCTTGGATCCCTCCCAGCTGCAATCAGAGTTACCCAGTGTGCCGTGAAGGAAATGTAACGACCCTGTCCATGCTTGCTGTACCACGTGTTGAACGTCACATGCACCTTGCTGCTGACCGCCTTTCCCAATGACTCCATAACATTGTCTTCCACGTGCTGGTATAGTGCTGGAATGGCCTTCCTTGAAAAGTAATGGCATTTTGGAACATGCCACTGTGGTACAGCACATTCAGCAAATTCACGGAAGGGAGCAGAGTCCACCAGCTGGAAAGGCAGCAGCTGCAATGCAAGTAATTTTGCTAAGATGGCATTTAGACGCTGTGCTTGGGGATGGTTGGGACAATATTTTTTCTTACGCTGCAGCAGCTGGGACATCGTAATCTGACTGCGTAAATCTTCAGCTGATGGGATGCTGTCACATTGTGAGGAAGGACCTGGTACATCCATTACTGTAGCATCATCCCTGTCAGTGGAGGTTGGAGTCAATGACATGGCAGGACATATAGTGGGGGTAGAAACAGGTGAGGAGGACCTACGCAAAGTTTTGAGCCAACGGGATGCATGGCAGGTGGTCATGTCGCCTCAAGCACGTGGTACCCAAGCGTCCGGTGTCTCCCACGCTTGAGCCTCATCTGACATAGATTACAAATAGCAATGGTGGGGTCTGCTGCACATTTCTTAAAGAACTCCCAGACGGCAGAGTTCCTGGATGTGTGCTTTGAGACAACAGCGCTCTGCACCTGAGCAGCTCTGATATCTGATGCCTTGGACTGGCTAGTCGTACGGTTGGTCATAGAGGACGTTGTGCCTCGTGTTTGTTGTGCCTCCTCACTTGACTCCTCTGTTCGATCAGGCACCCAGGTGGAGTCAGTGACCTCATCGTCATTGTCATCACCCCCTATCTCCTCGTCACTGGAGACAACTTGGCAGTATGCTGCAGCTGCTGGGGCAACATGAGTGCCAGTTATTTGTGTGTCACTGGCACCCCTTCCTCTAGGTTGATTTATAGTCCCTTCCTCAACCTCAGAGATTGAATCAGAGCACTGTAGTTGCTGCGCATCCTCAAGCAGCATGTCACTGTCATTGTAGTCAAACAATTCAGCTGACTCCTCCGTGTGTGATAGCGAGGCGACGGCAGGAGTAGCTGTGGACATAGAGGCTGCATTAGATGTTTTGGCAGCGGAGGTGGACTGTAAACCACTACAAGCCTGGCTGGCAGAGGACTCTGAGGTTGAGGATGGCCTGGTTAGCCAATCCACCAAATCCTCTGTATGTTGCTGCTGCTTAAGATGGCCAGAACCAGTTAGAAAGGACAAGCGTGCCCCTGCAGAGGATGCACCACGTCAACGACGACCAGGGGCACAGCCTCCCGACACAGAGGCTGCTTGCCCTCTTATCTGTGCCTGGGAGCATCTGCCTGTCCTTTTTGTTCTTTCAGACATGGTGAGTGATATATAGATTAAATATATACAGAACTCTGATTCAACTCTGGTATAAAGATTAAAGATTTCCAGAACTCTGGTATAACTCAGTGAGACACCCTGATAGCTGGCAGCCAGTGACAAGACACAGACTACAATTCCCAGAAACCTCCTATAAGTCAGTGAGACCCCCTGATGGGTGCCAGTGACAAGACACAAGTTACAATTTGCAGTAATCTGCTACAAGTCAGTGAGACCCCCTGATGGGTGCCAGTGACAAGACACAAGTTACAATTTGCAGTAATCTGCTACAAGTCAGTGAGACCCCCTGATAAATTGGCAACAGTGACAAGACACAGATTACAATTTGCAGAAATCTGCTAGAAGTATGTGGGACCCCCTGATAGCTGGCAGCGAGAAGACACAGATTACAATTCCCAGAAACCTCCTATAAATCAGTGAGACCCCCTGATGGGTGGCAGTGAAAACACACAGATTACAACAATTCCCAGATATTTTGTAGAAATGAGACCCCCACAATTGCTGCTGGCAGTGAGAACACAAAGATTAGAACAATTCCCAGATATTTTGTAGAAATTACTGACCCCAAAATAGTTGCTGGGAGTGAGAACACAAAGATTAGAACAATTCCCAGATATTTGGTAGAAATGAGACCCCCCCCCCCCAGTAGCCAGTAGCTGGTGGCAGACTGGCAGTGAGAACACACACTAACACAAGAACAATCTCCTCTCAAACACGTGCAGAAGCGCTGTGTGAAGCCTTATATAGAGTGCTGCGGGACTTAGCGCTGTGAGCCCATGATTGGGCAAAATTTGCCCAATCAGGACTCTGAGCCTTTGGTCAGGTGCAAGGCTGTAGCCAATTACAAGCTTCAGCCCAGTGGAAAGGTGCATTGTGGGCGAACATGCGGCGAACACGTGGAAATGTTCGTAGTTCGCGAACAGGCGATGTTCAAACCGAACTCCGAACCGAACAGCTCATCCCTAGTAACATGACACAATCAGCAGAATACATTGTGTACATGAGAAGGGGGGATGATTCCTTCAGGAGACGCAGAAACCTGATCAGTTACACTGGACGAGATCAGGAAATAAACAACATCAGATCAAGCTAAGGACAGAGAGCAAGAACAATACATCTACATTGTATCACTAACACTAACTAACTCCTAAAATACAAACCATTTCAAGATAGAAATAAATTTAACCCGTTAACCCTTAGGTGCCCCTTGTCCTTTAGAACTGGCTTTGCCACATTGGTCCATGATCTCTTGGCAGGAGGCCAGCATCCACATCTCTGCAACATGCACAGAGGTCATGTATAGTGTGGGCAAGGGTGCCAAGGAGGGTGAGGGCACAAAGGTAGAGGGGGCATCGGTTACACCACACCCTGTATTAATGTCGGTGTGGGCTCTGGATAATGATTACACAATAATTTTAGAAATTCCTACCCATAATGTGGCACCTGGAGAGTGAGGCGTTATCTGGAGGAATTTCTATATACAGTGTGACTGGGCAGATCCGTGCATGGCGGCCGCTCCTGCGCTCTCTAACGCTGTGTGTGTCTAACATCGCACAGGCATAATACAGGGGGGGGGGGGGCGGAGACGTTTCTACTGTTTAGCAGACGCGGTCTCTTTGTATTGTATGGACAGTTATGTCCCAAAGGTGTGGGCAGCAATTAGGTGTTGGATGTGAGTATTGTCCAGTAACTTACACACAGGCCACATGTCACCATTAACCAGGGAAGCTTTATTACTCACTCAGACAGTTCTCAGAAGGTTCTGTACAGAATCAGATTATTGTCTGTGCATTAATAACAGGACAGGTTTCCAGCATTTACTCTGTGCCTAAACGCTTCCCAGCATGCTCTCTGCCTAAGATCAGAAGGCTGTTCTTCCTGGTGACTGGTACAGCTTCCTCATCCAGCATGCACTGCAGCAGGGAAGCGGGGAGTGGCATAAGAACCACTCCTAACCTGGAAACCTCTGAGACAGACAGGGAATCTGTCTAAACATCACACCTCCTTTTCTTCCCCTGAAAAACAAAAAAACAAACAAACACAAAAAAGAGAAAACAAAACAGACATAAGACAAACAAGGTAAATAGGAACATTTTGGCAAAGGAGCATCTTCAGGACATTCTTGTTGCTCCCTCAACAGGTCACCAGCCCTTCTGCTCTCTCTCTGGACCTCAGAGGAATCACGCAAGGGTTCAGTGCTTTGCCAAAATTTAGTCTGACGCCGCTGACGGGTAGACTTGCGAAGTTGCATAGTGCGCTGCGTCCGCAACGTCTGCATAGCTTTGTGTGTGAGTGATGGAACGTGGTCAGACGGACGGCATTTATACGTCCAGCATTTTTCACGGACAAAATGGTTTTGCTTTTTAATTTATTTTCCCTCCTACATCCGTCAAAATATACGTCAGTGAAAAAAACGGACTGTGTGGCCACTACTGTGTCTTCCGTACTGACGTCGTCCGTACTGCACGGACGTATAGTCCGTAGAAATCACGTTCGTCTGACCCTAGCCTAAAGAGGCCAAGATAAGACCGCAGCTGTGTTACGTTTTGGGGACTTGGGGCATGAGTAAGAGCTTTCACCTTTTCTTCTGTAGTTTGCAATCCATGTCGATCTACAGTATGGGCGAAAAATGCGAATTCTGTCTTGAAAAACTCACATTTAGAAAGGTTCACACGTAATCTATGTGTTTGGAGTCTCTCCAGCACAGCTTCCACATTCTTTCTGTGTTCTGCTTCCGTGGGACCCGTGATGAGCATGTCCTCTAGCATACACTACGTGTAAGGTATTCCTGCGAGGACCTCATCCATGATTCGCTGCCAGATCGCTGGCGCTGGAGCTATACCTAAAACCATGTGGGTATATTGGAATAATCCTTTGTGAGTGTTTATGGTCAATAAATGCTGTGAGTCTGGATGTACTTTTAATTGCCGTTAGGCTTGTTTTAAGTCTATCTTTGTGAACCTTTGCCCTCCAGCTAGTGAGCTAAATAGATCTTCCAGTCGAGGTAATGGGTATTGATCCACAAGAAGTTGGCTGTTCAGGGCCATTCTGAAATCCCCACAAATTCTGACATTGCCATTCTTTTTTTTTACAGGAACAATTGGTGATGCCCATTCACTCCTCTCAACTTTTTTATCACCTTTTTAGCCAATAGTTGTTCCAGTTCAGCTTCCACACTTTTCCGCAAGGCAAATGGTACTGATCTGGCCTTACAAAAACGAGGTTTGGCATCTGGCTTTAATTGGAGTTGGGCCAGTTTGCCTTTTACTGCACCCAGAGTCACCAAAAACCTCTTTAAATCATGACTTCAGAGATTCCACCCACGAGTCCACCTCAGAGAGTAATGTACATTGAGCAAGAGGAGGCATGCCCAGGGCTTTAATCCATTCCCTACCATATAATCGAGGACCTCCTTTACGTACAACATAAAGGCGTAAGGTTTTACAGCATTTTCCCAATGTGACAAGAGGCTGAACATAACCCATGGGCGTAACAGTTCCTGGCTGTAAATTTGTAGATTGAGAGTTGTAGGTTTGAGGGGTAGGGACAGGCCCATTGACTTGAAATCAGTCCATGAAATGACAGAGACAGCTGCCCCTGTATCAACATCCATTGAGACAGTACAACCATTGAGTGTGACATCCACTTTAATAGCAGGAGTACTCCCATCCACTCTGAACAGTGCAACATGTTGCACAAACAGCTCATTATCAGAACTTCTATGGGCTACTAAAATGGTGTACGGCTTGAAGGAGAAAAGTTACCAGGAAAGGCTTAATGATCTTAACATGTACAACTTGAGTCTTTGCGGTCAGTGTTTACATGAAATGTCTTCTTAGCTCTGTATTTTGTAGCAGTGACAGTGGAGCGGGAGCTGCGGCAAACACGCCTGACATGACCAGTCTTCCCACAAAGGAAACAAACTACATCCTTAAACTTGCATGTGAGTGCATTGTGAGTAGGGTCGCCACAACGGTAGCAGGTTGTTGCCGCATTCCCAGAGACATTACTTTGTTGGAATTTTGGGCGACCTGGGAGAGACCGTCGTGTGCGTTGGGCCACAGAAGTGCTGAAAATTTCCTCTCCCTGGCTTGCAGGAGTTTCAGGGTGTGGGTTCAGGAGTTTAGCATCCCTAGCAGCCATTTCCATGATGGAGGCAAGGTCAGTGGCTTTATTCAGTGTCAAGTCAGATTCTGTGAATAACCGTTTCTGTATGGCTGTGTCATAGAGCCCCATGACAAACATGTCACGAAGAGCGGTCTGCAAATAGTCTCCAAACTGACATGTGGCAGCTAACTTGCGTAAGTTAATAAGTCTTTGTCTTCTCCTGCATGCTGCCTTCTACTGTAGAATTTAAAACGTTCTGCAATCTGTAAGGGTTTTGGATTGTAGTGCTCATGCAGCCTCTCAATCAGATCAGGCAGGACTCTAGAAGCAGGTTTATCTGGAGAAACTAGATCTCGGAGTGTGCCATAAGCAGTTTGCCCTAACGCTGTGAGGAAAACAGCAACTTTCTTTGCTGCAGAAACATCATTTGCTTCCATATATTGCTCTAGTCTCTCTAACCAAGAGCTCCATGATTCAGCAGCAGCATCAAAAGCTGGAATAGATCCTATTAATGCCATTTGTGTAATATTCACAATCCTTGTCGCCACTGTTATGTCCCAAAGGTGTGGGCAGCAATTAGGTGTTGGATGTATCTCTGAGTATTGTCCAGTAACTTACACACAGGCCACATGTCACCATTAACCAGGGAAGGTTTATTACTCACTCAGACAGTTCTCAGAAGGTTCTGTACAGAATCAGATTATTGTCTGTGCATTAATAACAGGACAGGTTTCAGCATTTACTCTGTGCCTAAACGCTTCCCAGCATGCTCTCTGCCTAAGATCAGAAGGCTGTTCTTCCTGGTGACTGGTACAGCTTCCTCATCCAGCATGCACTGCAGCAGGGAAGCGGGGAGTGGCATAAGAACCACTCCCAACCTGGAAACCTCTGAAACAGACAGGGAATCTGTCTAAACATCACAGACAATGTGTTTTAACTGCAGACTGTCAGCTTTAATTTGAGGGTATGTACATCCAACTCAGGTGAACGGTGTAGGACTTACAGCAGTTTGCAGATGTGCCCCCACTTGTTAAGGGACCAAAGGTAATGGGACAGAATAATAATCATAAATCAAACTTTCCCTTCTTAATACTTGGTTACAAATCCTTTGCTGTCAATCACAGCCTGAAGTCTGGAACGCATAGACATCACCAGACGCTGGGTTTCATCCCTGGTGATGCTCTGCCAGGCCTCTACTGCAACTGTCTTCAGTTCCTGCTTGTTCTTGGGGCATTTTCCCTTCAGTTTTGTCTTCAGCAAGTGAAATGCAGCTCAATGGGATTCAGGTCAGGTGATTGACTTGGCCATTGCATAACATTCTGTAACCGGAATCTGCTAGGTTCACTCGGGACGAGGCCGGACCGGACACGAGCAAGGATTGTCTGAACACGAGTCTCTTCAGGAAAGGCAAACTTTATTTGTGTCGTCACACAAGTGCTCACACAGGATTGAATCGCAAAGAATGAGCATCGAACTCACCGTGACATCAAATCTTATACCCCAAATACATAATTAGGTACAGCCCAATTAGCCCATCTCCCGGTGACACTCTCCCACCCCACGTGAGTTAATACCTCCCTTTGTCTAATACAAAGACATTCCATTAAACTGGCCGTAAATTGGCAAGCTTCATGTTAGTTTTGACAGATCATGATTAGTTCTTACATTCAGTCCGGGCTATGCTCGCCTCCCTAACGCCTGTACTTATTTGTTGAAGATAAGACCTGGTCTGGTTTCTACGCTTTCTTTGCAGGCCTTTGTGACCTTGATGTATCCATTCGTCATCCTGTCTCTCAGTGCCAAGAGCGGCCCGGATCTTCTTCCATTTTAATTACTTCTCTGTTAATCTAACACATTCCTAAAATTCTATGTAAGCTTCATTCTAATTTCTACTGAAATCTACCTAGTTATTTTAAAGTGAACCAATATTCTGAACAAGATGGCCACCTGGCTCATAATGGCGGCCATCTTCCAGCCTGATTCCACTTCAATTCCACTTCTGTCCCTTCAAAAACTCTTTGCTTGCTTTTGCAGTATGCTTTGGGTCATTGTCCATCTGCACTGTGAAGCGCCGTCCAATGAGTTCTGCAGCATTTGGCTGAATGTGAGCAGATAATATTGCCCCAAACACTTCAGAATTCATCCTGCTGCTTTTGTCAGCCGTCACATCATCAATAAATACAAGAGAACCAGTTCCATTGGCAGCCATACATGCTCACGCCATGACACTACCATCACCATGCTTCACTGATGAGGTGGTATGCTTAGGATCATGAGCAGTTCCTTTCCTTCTCCATACTCTTCTCTTCCCATCACTCTGATACAAGTTGATCTTGGTCTCATCTGTCCATAGGATCTTGTTCCAGAACTGTGAAGGCTTTGTTAGGTGTTGTTTGGCAAACTCTAATCTGGCCTTCCTGTTTTTGAGGCTCACCAATGGTTTACATCTTGAGGTGAACCCTCTGTATTCACTCTGGTGAAGTCTTCTCTTGATTGTTGACTTTGACACACATACACCTACTTCCTGGAGAGTGTTCTTGATCTGGCCAACTGCTATGAAGGGTGTTTTCTTCACCAGGGAAAGAATTCTTTGGTCATCCACCACAGTTGTTTTCCGTGGTCTCCCGGGTCTTTTGGTGTTGCTGAGTTCACCGGTGCTTCTTCTTTTTGAGAATGTTCCAAACAGTTGTTTTGGCCACGCCCAATGTTCTTGCTATCTCTCTGATGGGTTTGTTTTGTTTCTTTAGCCTAATGATGGCTTGCATCACTGATAGTGACAGCTCTTTGGATCTCATCTTGAGAGTTGACAGCAACAGATTCCAAATGCAAATAGCACACTTGAAATGAACTCTGGGCCTTTTATCTGCACATTGTAATTGGGGTAATGAGGGAATATCACACACCTGGCCATGGAACAGCTGAGAAGCCAATTGTCCCATTACTTTTGGTCCCTTAACAAGTGGGAGGCACATCTGCAAACTGCTGTAAGTCCTACACCGTTCACCTGAGTTGGATGTACATACCCTCAAATTAAAGCTGACAGTCTGCAGTTAAAGCACATTGTGGTTGTTTCATTCCAACTCCATTGTGGTGGTGTATAGAGCCAAAGATGTTACAATTGTGTCCATGTCCCAATATTTCTGGACCTGACTGTATACCCGCCATGGGGGGGGGGCTTATATGAAGGCCAGCTTCACCCGCACAAAGCTCAGGAAGTGTTTGTGGAAGCTGTGACTGGGGGAAGCGCAAATAATGAAAAACGCTGGATTCTGATTGGCGGATACTCCCATGCAGCCAATCGGACAGAATCAAATCCACGGTCAATGACATTGAAACACAGGAAAGATAAATAATGTCTCTGCTGACAGGGAACAAATTATCCGGAACAATCCACGTAATGCAGGATTACCCAACATGTTTACACCCAGGCCTGCATGACTCCTTAACGAGCGTCCGTGATGAAGAGGGACATGCCCCATTTAGCATCCAAAACCTCTCTGTCATCTTTCCTCTCCTCCTGTGAGAGTTCCTCCATATATTCAGGGTGTGGGTGTGTTTTTAGGGGTTCCTCCATATATTCAGGGTGTGTGGGTGTGTTTTTAGGGGTTCCTCCATATATTCAGGGTGTGTGGGTGTGTTTTTAGGGGTTCCTCCATATATTCAGGGTGTGCGGGTGTGTTTTTAGGGGCTCCTCCATATATTCAGGGTGTGGGTGTGTTTTTAGGGGCTCCTCCATATATTCAGGGTGTGTGGGTGTGTTTTTAGGGGTTCCTCCATATATTCAGGGTGTGGGTGTGTTTTTAGGGGTTCCTCCATATATTCAGGGTGTGTGGGTGTGTTTTAGGGGTTCCTCCATATATTCAGGGTGTGCGGGTGTGTTTTTAGGGGCTCCTCCATATATTCAGGGTGTGTGGGTGTGTTTTTAGGGGTTCCTCCATATATTCAGGGTGTGCGGGTGTGTTTTTAGGGGCTCCTCCATATATTCAGGGTGTGTGGGTGTGTTTTTAGGGGTTCCTCCATTTATTCAGGGTGTGTGGGTGTGTTTTTAGGGGCTCCTCCATATATTCAGGGTGTGTGGGTGTTTTTTTAGGGGCTCCTCCATATATTCAGGGTGTGCGGGTGTGTTTTTAGGGGTTCCTCCATATGTTCAGGGTGTGCGGGTGTGTTTTTAGGGGTTCCTCCATATATTCAGGATGTGCGGGTGTGTTTTTAGGGGCTCCTCCATATATTCAGGGTGTGTGGGTGTGTTTTTAGGGGTTCCTCCATATGTTCAGGGTGTGCGGGTGTGTTTTTAGGGGTTCCTCCATATATTCAGGATGTGCGGGTGTGTTTTTAGGGGCTCCTCCATATATTCAGGGTGTGTGGGTGTGTTTTTAGGGGATCCTCTATAGATTTGGGGTTTGTGGGTGTTGTGTTAGGGGCTCCTTCATGTATTTGGGGGTGTGCGGGTGTATAACAGAGCTGCACAGTAATAATCCTCCGAGCAGTCTTGTGTTTTCGGATTGTGGTGGAATAAATCTGGGGTTGGTCTGATGTCTGGCTCCGCCTCCAGCGCTATACTCTAAGTGCTTGGGTCGCTCTGTGAGCCACATGGAGGCGTTTCTCTGATTTACAGTCTTTGTATGAAATCTTTGCACAAAATCGCCTCCAGTAACGCAGCAATGTGACGGAGTGGTGGCGCGCCGGTGTTTGTGTAGGGGAAGGTGCGGGAATGTGACAGAGCGGTGGCCGCGCCGGTGTTGGTGCAGGGGAAGGTGTAGGAATGTGATGGAGCTGTGGCTGCGCCGGTGTTTGTGTAGAGGAAGGTGTGGGAATATGACTGAGCGTTGGCCGTGCCAGTGTTTGTGTAGGGGAAGGTGAGGGAATGTGACAGAGTGGCGGCCTTGCCGGTGTTTGTGTAGGGGAAGGTGAGGGAATGTGACGGAGCAGTGGCCGCGCCGGTGTTGGTGCAGGGGAAGGTGTAGGAATGTGATGGAGCAGTGGCCGCGCCGGTGTTGGTGCAGGGGAAGGTGAGGGAATGTGATGGAGCGGTGGCCGTGCCGGTGTTGGTGCCGGGTGAAGGTGTAGGAATGTGATGGAGCGGTGGCCGTGCCGGTGTTGGTGCAGGGGAAGGTGTAGGAATGTGACGGAGCGGTGGCCGCGCCGGTTTTGGTGCAGGGGAAGGTGAGGAATGTGATGGAGCGGTGGCCGTGCCGGTGTTGGTGCCGGGTGAAGGTGTAGGAATGTGATGGAGCGGTGGCCGTGCCGGTGTTGGTGCAGGGGAAGGTGTAGGAATGTGACGAAGCGGTGGCCGCGCCAGTGTTGGTGCAGGGGAAGGTGAGGGAATGTGATGGAGCGGTGGCCGCGCCGGTGTTGGTGCAGGGGAAGGTGTAGGAATGTGACGGAGCGGTGGCCGCGCCGGTTTTGGTGCAGGGGAAGGTGAGGGAATGTGATGGAGCGGTGGCCGTGCCGGTGTTGGTGCCGGGTGAAGGTGTAGGAATGTGATGGAGCGGTGGCCGTGCCGGTGTTGGTGCAGGGGAAGGTGTAGGAATGTGACGAAGCGGTGGCCGCGCCGGTGTTGGTGCAGGGGAAGGTGAGGGAATGTGATGGAGCGGTGGCCGCGCCGGTGTTGGTGCAGGGGAAGGTGTAGGAATGTGACGAAGCGGTGGCCGCGCCAGTGTTGGTGCAGGGGAAGGTGAGGGAATGTGATGGAGCGGTGGCCGCGCCGGTGTTGGTGCAGGGGAAGGTGAGGGAATGTGATGGAGCGGTGGCCGTGCCGGTGTTGGTGCAGGGGAAGGTGTAGGAATGTGATGGAGCCGTGGCCGCGCCGGTGTTGGTGTAGGGGAAAGTGTAGGACGCTGATTAATTCAGGCACAAATCACCCTTTTTTTGTGCCCGCAGACTGAATCTGGCAGGAGAATCTTCGGGCAGCTTTTCCCCCGGTCAGTCGTCGTGGCAGAATTCATTTACACTGGGTGTATCTCTCCCAGGACGCCGCACACACTGGGTGAGCGGGTGAGGCGCTGGTTTTGGTGCGTCACATGGGGTGAATGAAAGAGACGCGCGGCCTGTCAGACCGGCTCGGAATGGACGGGTGTGTCTCATTATATTATTACCTCACGCCCTCACGGCTTTTATTACATCATCACATTCCTCCACCTGCCCTACATTCAGCGCATTGTGTGCGTGGAGGTGATTTTACCTTATTGGCCTCAATTCCTGAAAAGCTTTGACTTTATATTACACCCAGCCTCACACACAGTGTATACCGAGCCTCTATATTACACCCAGCATCACACACAGTGTATACCGAGCCTCTATATTACACCCAGCATCACACACAGTGTATACCGAGCCTCTATATTACACCCAGCGTCACACACAGTGTATACCGAGCCTCTATATTACACCCAGCGTCACACACAGTGTATACCGAGCCTCTATATTACACCCAGCGTCACACACAGTGTATACTGAGCCTCTATATTACAAACAGTGTACACCGAGCCTCTATATTACACATGGTATACACCGAGCCTAATGCTTGTGGTGCATTGCAGTTGCCAGTGTTATCTGGCTGCCAGTGTTATCTGGTGAAGCGTATTTGGCATACGAGGATCGATAATAATAATTCTGCCTTAGAGGCAAAGAATTTGGCCTTAAGTAATAAAAGACGTGACCTTTTCAAAATGCCAATACTTTGTTGTGTTTTTATTTACGGGAAAGGGGGGGCCTGGGAAGGGGGGGGAGAGGCGGGGTGGGAGGGCTTTGGGGGGGTTGTAGGTTTTAAGAAGGTAACTTACATGGGAGAAGATGTAAGAAGAGAATAGGGGTATAATTCTTAATATTACAAACAGTGTACACCGAGCCTCTATATTACACACTGTGTACATCGAGCCTCTATATTACACACCATGTACACCGAGCCTCTATATTACACATGGGATACACCGAGCCTCTATATTACACACTGTGTACACAGAGCCTCTATATTACACATTGTGTACACCGAGCCTCTATTTTACACACTGTGTACACCGAGCCTCTATATTACACACTGTGTACACGAGCCTCTATATTACACACTGTGTACACCGAGCCTCTATATTACACACGGTATACACTATCCTCTCTATTACACACGGTATACACCGAGCCTCTATATTGCACACATTGTACACTGAGCCTCTATATTGCACACATTGTACACTGAGCCTCTATATTACACACGTGTACACCGAGCCTCTATATTACACACTGTGTACACCGAGCCTCTATATTACACACTGTGTACACCGAGCCTCTATATTACACACTGTGTACACCGAGCCACTTTATTACACACTGTGTACACCGAGCCTCTATATTACACGCCGTGGAGCAAGTGAAGCTCTAGAATCTGTGAGAACTGGTTTAACACTCCAGCGACAAGCGCAGTTACCAGCAGACTGTTTTAACCCCTTCAGACCCCTCACATGTCCCTGTCTTGTTCTTAGGTTCCTCCAGGTTCCTCTGCGCTCCCACCTTGATGTCCGGAGAGTCAGAGTCCCGCAGGGGCGGTCCCAGACGCTGGAATGGCGGCTTTCCATCCCCCAGCATGGAGGAACATTTCTATCCCTTCTTACTGGAGCGTCGCACATCCTACATCGGGGAGGAAGAGGAGGAACAAGGAGAGGAAGACCTGAGCCTGGCTCTGGAGAGGAAGGAGAAGGATCTGCTCCTGGCAGCCGAACTGGGAAAGGCCCTGCTGGAGCGAAACGATCAACTAGAACAGGAGAGGGAGGCTTTGGAGGAGGAGCTTAAAGAGGCGCAGGAGGTGGGGAAATAACACAACCACTACACAAAGTAACACATCAGCTCGCAAGGCCTTATACACAGAGCAGGACTTATACAGAGAGCAGGACTTATACAGAGAGCAGGGCTTATGCAGAGAGCAGGGCTTATACACAGAGCAGGCCTTATACACAGAGCAGGGCTTAAACACAGAGCAGGGCTTAAACACAGAGCAGGGCTTAAACACAGAGCAGGGTTTATACACAGAGTAGGGCTTAAACACAGAGCAGGGCTTAAACACAGAGCAGGGCTTAAACACAGAGCAGGGCTTAAACACAGAGCAGGGTTTATACACAGAGTAGGGCTTAAACACAGAGCAGGGCTTAAACACAGAGCAGGGCTTAAACACAGAGCAGGGTTTATACACAGAGCAGGGCTTATACACAGAGCAGGGTTTATACACAGAGCAGGGCTTATACTGGAACACATGGCTTATACAGAGAGCAGGGCTTATACTGCAACACATGGCTTATACAGAGCAGGGTTTATACAGATACAGAGTTTAGGCATCAGACATTGAGTTTAGGGATGAGCCGAACACCCCGTGTTCGGTTTGCCTTCGAACTCGAACAATTTCAAAAGTTCGAGTTCGAACGCGAACACGAACCGAACTCAATGCAAGTCAATGGGACTCGAAAGTTCGATTGTTAGAGTGCCCTCCAAGAGGACATATATGCAAGATATTTGCCATAAAAGGTGTATGGGGGTCCGGGTAGTGCCCTGGGGGACAGGAAACAAGAACAAAAAGTAAAAAAAAAAATTTTTTTTTAAAGGAACAGTGAGTTTTCCATAAAATAAGGGTTAAAAATAAAAACTAAAAATTCCTTCAAATATCGTGCCTAGGAGGTCCCCATAACCTGCCCGTGAAGTGGCAGATTTGTAGGATGTATAGAAACATTTAAAAACAAACAGATGACGTTTCAAATGACGGTAAACGTTTTCCTTTAATCTATTCATAAACAACTGCTTGGGGCGGCAACCTGTATGAAAAGAGGAGACATTTTAGGACACGCAGAACAAGTTTAGTGATTTTTTGGGCTAAATTATGGTGAACCTTATGCAGGCTTTGAATGAAATTAACAATAGGTGCTTTAAAATTGGGCCTTTAATGTCGGCAACAGTGCCGTCACACCGTAACCCCTCTGTGGTATTGTGGAAGAGTGCAGGGTTGGACCCTGCAGTCCAATATTAAAATGATATGAATCTGGTATAGGCGTCAGTGTCAGTGCACTCAAATATTGTGCCATTGGTGGCAGCAAGTGCCTTTACACCGTAACCCCTCTGAGGTATTGTGGAAGAGTGCAGTGGTGGAAGTTTTGGTAATGCAGTAGAGATCCCCGATCTATTCAGTTACATCAGCAGCTATTACAAAACCATGCCGCAATGTTTAGGCACTTGTACTGTGCTACTGTATATGGTGAGAATCAGCGCACACCAGTAGCAACAGGAAGCAAACAGAACAGGCAGGGAATACACAGAGAGAATAGTCAAATGGCAGGCAAAGTTGACAACAGATCGGGTCCTCAGAACAAGCAGGGTCAGTAACAAGTATACAAACTGATTCAGGAATAAAGGCTGAAACACCCTGAGCGTGTAGCGATGCACAGCATAGTGAAGTGAAGAGAAGCAAACATTTTGCAGGCTTGACTTCACTCCGCTCCGCCTCGCAGCTTGACTACACTGCATTACGTTTGCTTCTCACCGCACTGGAAAGGAATCCACTAACTAAAGTAAAATGTACACACAAAACCGTTTTATTTTCACAAAGCCCATGTTATATAGACAAAAAAAGTTTCTACTGAATAAAATACATCACAAATTACTGTTAATTTAATAGGAATAGTATAAAAATATAAAAAAAAAGGTAATCCCTGATCATATACAGTTGTGTTCAAAATTATTCAACCCCCACTGAAATTGAGTGTTTTGGCCAGTTTGACATTGATTTTGATCATTCAGTCATCTTGCTTACAATTAAATCAAAGAGGCACGTGTAGGTCAGACAAATATAACATAACATTTATAATGAAATAACCACAAATGTCTTTTCTGTGCTCACATCATTATCAGTTTTATTCAACCCCCAAGTGACATTCAATCTTAGTACTTAGTACAACATCCTTTTACAGTTATAACAGCTTTTAAACGTGAAGCATAGCTTGACACAAGTGTCTTGCAGCGATCTACGGGTATCTTCGCCCATTCGTCATGGGCAAAAGCCTCCAGTTCAGTCACATTCTTAGGCTTGCGCACTGCAACTGCTTTCTTTAAGTCCCACCAGGGGTTCTCAATCGGATTTAAGTCAGGTGACTGCGATGGCCACTCCAAAATGTTCCAGCCTTTAATCTGCAACCATGCTCTAGTGGACTTGGAGGTATGCTTGGGATCATTGTCCTGTTGAAAGGTCCAACGTCTCCCAAGCCTCAGGTTTGTGACGGACTTCATCACATTGTCATCCAATATCTCCTGGTACTGAAGAGAATTCATGGTACCTTGCACACGCTGAAGCTTCCCTGTACCTGCAGAAGCAAAACAGCCCCAAAGCATGATTGACCCCTCGCCATGCTTCACAGTAGGCAAGGTGTTCTTTTCTTCATAGGCCTTGTTCTTTCTCCTCCAAACATAGCGTTGATCCATGGGCCCAAACAGTTCTAATTTTGTTTCATCAGTCCACAGAACACTATCCCAAAACTTCTGTGGTTTGTCCACATGACTTTTGGCATACTGCAGTCGACTCTTCTTATTCTTTGGAGACAGCAAGGGGGTGCGCCTGGGAGTTCTGGCATGGAGGCCTTCATTACGCAGTGTGCGCCGTATTGTCTGAGCTGAAACTTCAGTACCCACATCTGACAAATCTTTTCTCAGTTCCTCAGCAGTCACACGGGGACTTTTCTCCACTCTACGCTTCAGGTAGCGCACAGCAGTCGAAGTCAGCATCTTCTTTCTGCCACGACCAGGTAGCGTTTCAACAGTGCCCTTTGCCTTGAATTTGCGAATGATGCTTCCTATGGTCTCTCTTGGTATTTTTAACATCTTTGCAATCTTCTTATAGCCATTGCCCTTCCTGTGAAGAGTAATCACCTCTTCTCTTGTCTTCCTGGACCATTCTCTTGACTTCACCATGTTTGTAACCACACCAGTAAATGTCTAGAAGGAGCTGAGTATCACAGTCATTTTAAAGCTGCCTAATTGGTGCTTATTATGCTTTATTGCTGCTCCGTGACATCCACAGGTGTTTTCAATACCTGATTGAAAACACTTGAATGAACCTCTGTTCTTCAGAGTGGTAGTCTTTAAGGGGTTGAATAATTGTGTCAATGAAGAATTCACAAAAGAAACATTTACTACTGTATTACAAAACCAATTGATGTCATTTTAGTTGCATATGGTTCTTTAAAAAGTCCTTGTAGGATTTCATTCTGAATACAATTACAAATGTCACTAAATTCCCTAAAACCCTTTACAGCATTGGGGGTTGAATAATTTTGAACACAACTGTATATTATAGGGACATGGAGCGCCGTGTATAGAGTAGGGATGCATTGATACCACACACCGACATATACGTATAAATCAACACGCAGATATGTATATATATACACCCACCCAGAGACCTCAGACCATATATACACATACGCACTTGGGGGGGTGGCATGTGGACAATCTCAACTAAATGCGCCCCCCCCCCAATTTGGCTGATCCCTCCAGAAGAAATGTTGAACCCGACAGAGCAGAGAATATATATATTATTCTCTGCTCTATTGGATTCAACATTTTGTTCTGGAGGGATCAACCAAATTGGGGGGAGGGGGGGCAATTAGTTGCCAAAATGTGTGTGTAATACAAGTCTGGATATATATATCTTATATAAATATATATATATATATCATACCTGACCTTACCTTCCCCTATAAATTTGCTAAAAATATACACACAAAAAAAACCACTGCCTGAGACCCCGCACAGCCCACATGCCACCCCCTCTACCTGGCTGAATGTATCTAATATATATAATTAAATACATTCAGCCAGGTAGAGAAAGAAAAAAAAAGTTTTATTTTATGTTCCCGGGACATTTAAAAATGTCCTCGTATTTTTTTTTTTTTTTAGAAATGTGTCGCCTTACCTTAGCCTGGTGGTCAGTGGGGGCTCCCTGGATCCTGGTTGTGGGGGGGGGGGTCTGCCGTGGCCGCAGGTGCAGTGGCTCCCTCCCTGCGCTGCCTGTCTCTGCCACATGCACCCGGGTGGCTAGCCCGCACAGTCGCAGCTCTGTCATCGCATGCTCCTCAAGGGGATCCCTGGGAGGCCCCTGCAGGTTGCCCTCTACAGTGCCTGATTAGAGGGCAGTGTCTGCCTGATGTTTTAGTAACAAGAATGTTTTATCCCATAGGCTTCAATGTTAAAAATATTCCCGTTTTAATTCAATATCTAATAAACCGTTGCTTATAATATTCTGCAGTAAAGAGTCTCTTTACTGCTAGATTTTTTAGTATTTATTAAGCATTTTTTTATACATTTAAAAAAAAAAAAAAAATTCGAACTTTTGGAGAACGTCCCAAAAAGTTCGAAGTAAGTGAACTGTCGAACGGCCGATATTCGATGTGAACTCCGAACAGATCGAACCGAACAGCTCATCCCTAATTGAGTCTAGCGATGAATTATACAGAGTATGGGGTTTATTCAGAGACTGCAAACTAATGACCCATTAACACTGGGCAGGGGATCAGATACAAGAATTATGTGAAATGATACAATGAACAAAACAAAGCCTAGCGATGGTCATACGAATCAGCAAGAGTTAACTGTGCGCTAGAATGAGTTAACTGTGTGCGAGAATGAGTTAACTTTGAGAATGAGTCAACTGTGTGTGCAAGAATGAGTCAACTGTGAGAATGAGTCAACTGAGTGCAAGAATGAATTAACTGTGCTGGAATGAATTAACTGTGTGCTAGAATGAGTTAACTGCGAGAATAAATTAACGGTGTGCTAGAATCAGTTACTGTATGTGCTGGAATGAGTTAACGGTGTGCTAGAATCAGTTACTGTATGTGCTGGAATGAGTTAACTGTGCTGGAATGAGTTAACTGTGCTGGAATGAATTCACTGTTAGGGATGGGCTGGCGGTTCGATGCGGACATGAGTTTGCATCGAACATTGGCCGTTCGACCGTTCGTCGAACAGCGAACATTTCCACGTGTTCGCCCACAATGCACCACAATGCACTTTTCCACTGGCCTGAAGCTTGTAATTGGCTACAGCCTTGCACCTGACCACAGGTCAGGTGCAAGACTATGCCAATCAGGGCTCAGAGTTCTGATTGGGCAAATTTTGCCCAATCATGGGCTCACAGAGCTAAGTCCCGCAGCACACTATATAAGGCTTCCCCGCAGCCGAAGCACTTGTTTGTTGCAGGAGTGAATCAGAGAGGAGAGGAGATTGTTGCATATCAGGGTGTATCACTGAGTTATACCAGAGTTCCGGGAATTTTAATCTGTGTGTTGGCACTGCCAGCTACTGCCAGCTATCAGGGAGTATCACTGAGTTATATCAGAGTTCTGGAAAATCTGTATCTAATCTGTAATCTAATTCTAGATACCATAGAATACCACAGTTGAATCAGAGTTTATCTGTATCTTTATCTATTCAGAGTTGAATCTGGGTCTTGCCAGCTATCACGGTGTTGCAGCCTGCAGGAGAGGAAGTGAATCAGAAAGAGAGTAGAGGACATTGGCAGCCTTGCAGGAAAAATATCAGTGAAATTGCTGACTTGTAGCAGAGTTCTGAATATCTTTAATCTAGATAACACAGTTGAATCAGAGTTCTGCATATCTCCAATCTATATACCAGAGTTGAATCAGAGTTCTGTATATCTTTAATCTATATATCACTCACCATGTCCGAAAGACCAAAAAGGACAGGCAGACGCTCCCAGACACAGATAAGAGGGCAAGCAGCCTCTGTGTCGGAAGGATGTGCCCCTGGTCGTCATGGACATGGTGCATCCTCTGCAGGGGCACGCTTGTCCTTTCTAACTGGTGCTGGCCGTCTTACGCAGCAGCAACATACAGAGGATTTGGTGGATTGGCTAACCAGGCCATCCTCATCCTCCGAGTCCTCTGCCAGCCAGGCTTGTAGTGCTTTACAGTCCACCTCAGCTGCCAAAACATCTAATGCAGCCTCCATGTCCACAGCTACTCCTGCCGTAGCCTCATTATCACACACGGAGGAATCGGCTGAATTGTTTGACTACAATGACAGTGACATGCTGCTTGAGGATGCGAGCAACTACAGTGCTCTGATTCAATCACTGAGGTTGAGGAAGGGAATATAATCAACCTAGAGGAAGGGGGTGCCAGTGATGACACACAAATAACTGGCACTCATGTTGCCCCAGCAGCTGCAGCATAATGTCAAGTTGGCTCCAGTGACGAGGAGATAGGGGGTGATGATGACGATGATGAGATCACTGACTCCACCTGGGTGCCTGATCGAACAGAGGAGTCAAGTGAGGAGGCACAACAAAAACGAGGCACAACATCCTCTATGAGCAACCGTAGCCAGTCCAAGGCATCAGATGTCAGAGCTGCTCAGGTGCAGAGCACTGTTGTCTCAAAGCACACATTCAGGAACTCTGCTGTCTGGGAGTTCTTCACGACATGTGCAGCAGACCGCAGCGTTGCTATTTGTAAGCTATGTCTGAAGAGGATCAAGCGTGGGAGAAACATCAGCCGCTTGGGTACCACATGCTTGAAGCGACATACAGTATGACCATTGACCACATGCCATGCATCTCGTTGGCACAACACTTCCCATCAGTCCTCATCTGTCTCTACCCCCACTATATGTCATGCCATGTCTACAACCTCCACTGACAGGGATGATGTTATAGTAGTGGGTGTACCAGGTCCTTCCTCAGAATAGGACCGCATCCCATCAGCTGCAGATTTACGCAGTCAGATTTCATTGCCCCAGCTGCTGCAGCGTAAGAAAAAATATAGTCCCAACCATCCCCTTGCATAGCGTCTAAATGCCAGCTTGGCAAAATTACTCGCATTACAGCTGCTGCCTTTCCAGCTGGTGGACTCTGCCTCCCTCTGTGAATTTGCCGAATGTGCTGTACCACAGTGGCAGGTTCCAAAACGCCAGTTCTTTTCACGGAAGGCCATTCCAGCACTATACCAGCACATGGAAGACAATGTTATGGAGTCATTGGGAAAGGCAGTCAGCAGCAAGGTGCACATTACTTTAGACACGTGGTCCAGCAAGCATGGAGAGGGCCGTTACATTTCCTTCATGGCACACTGGGTAACTCTGCTTGCAGCTGGGAGGGATCCAGGACGGGGCTCTGTGCTGGAGCTTGTTCATCCACCACGCCTCCAGAAAGCAGCTTATATGAGGTCTGTCTGCTCCTCTACCTCTTCCTCTTCCTCCTCCTCCTCCTCCTTCTCTGTCTCTGGCGAAGTGGCAGTTAAACTGACGCGTGGCAGGGGCTATGTAATGGCTCAAGCAAAAGGATGCAATACTGTGCTTGAGCTGGTTTGTTTAGGGGACAGGAGCCACACTGGGCCAGAAATTCTGTCAGCTCTGCAGGGGCAGGCGCACAGACGGTTAACACCATGCCAGCTTGAGCTGGGAATGATCGTCTGTGATAATGGCAGCAACCTTCTCTCCGCCATACGCCTGGGTAAGTTGACGCATGTACCATGCCTAGCACACGTCCTAAATTTGGTGGTACAGCGTTTCCTAACCAGGTTCCCAGGGCTGGCAGAGCTTCTCAGCCAGACCAGAAAAGTCTGTAACCACTTCAGACGGTCATTCCCAGCAAGTGTTCGCCTGGCAGAAATTCAAAGAGAATTCCACCTTCCCACCGTCTGATCTGTGACATGCCCACCAGGTGGAACTCGACATTGGCAATGCTGCAGCATCTGCACAAGCAGCACAGGGCCATCATTGAGTACCTGTGTGAGTATGGCACAAGGACAGGTTCAGGTCAACTTGGTATTTCCCCCCCCGCAGTGGCTGATGATCAAGGATGCATGCACTGTACTGTCACCATTTGAGGAGGCAACCAGGATGGTGAGCAGGGACAGTGCATGCATCAGTGACACAATTCCTTTAGTGTTCCTATTGGAGCGCAGTCTGCGGGAATTTATAGATGTGGCACTAGAGGCAGAGCAGTGGCAGGAAGAGGAGGACTTCCCTAGCTCTCAAGGCCACAGTCTTTACGCAGACAGCATTCCTGCGGGTCCTCAGATCAGACAGGAGGAGGATGAGGATGAATATTTAAGTTGTGGGGGCATTGAAGGTGGGGATTCCTCAAGGGAGGGTTTTGTGTCCCCAGAAACCCAAGGACTAGTACGTGGCTGGGTGGAGGAAGTGCACGATGGGGTCACCCTCCTCATTGACCAGGAAGACTCGGAAGCTAATGCCACCTCCAACCTACGCTGCATGGGCTCCCTTATCCTGCAAAGTCTGCTAAAGGACCCCAGGATTCGTGCTATCAAGGAGAGGGATCATTACTGGTTGGCAACCCTTCTTGATCCACGATACAAGGGTAAGGTTCCAGAGCTCATCCTGCCCTCACAGAGGGAGGACAGGATGAAACAACTTGAGAACGCTCTAAAGCGACACTTGTGTAACACCGTTCCAGGCACTGGTAGGTTACCAAGTGATGACACAGGTGCTTCTGAGGCTGCGGTTGATCAGAGGAAGAGTGGTGAAGGGGGCTGCTTGACTGATGCCTTTTCCAATTTTTTTAGTCCACGACGCCCAGGGATGTCAAATGTAGGCACTGTGACGTTTGGGGGCCCACAGAGCACGTGCACAATGTCTTTCACAAACAAAACAGTTTTATTCACCCTTTCAGGGCAGTCAAAAAGGCAACACAATAAGTACACGCTTTGGTTCAGCGAAATTAAAGCAAAGTCCTGATCTTCAGCACAAATAAACAGAGAAATAATAGTGGCTCACCAACGCTTCAAACAGTCCCAAACCTAGGGAATCCTTTCCCCAGTATGTAGAAGCCTCTCCAGCAAGGCACAGCACGTCTCCTGCTTTTGGAACACAAACACACAGCTTCCACTGATTACTTTCCTTTTCCTGTACTCCCACAATCCTATCTGGGAGTTGCTGGCTTTAAAACTCTTCCTGGACAGGAAGATTAACCCTGTGGTTGCCCTTAAAGGGTCCACAACCCAAATAGGGGTGAAACATATTGTCCATCCAGGACCCAGCCCTGCCGACCTCTACAGCACCCATTGCCAGCGTCTTCACCATATGGTGCAGGACTACCTAGGGGCAAGGGCAGACCTGGATACCTTTACAGCAGATGATCCACTGGCTTACTGGGTGTTGAGATTGGATCACTGGCCAGAACCTAGCCAATATGCTATGGAGCTACTAGGTTGCCCTTCATCCAGCGTGCTTTCTGAAAGGACGTTCAGTGCCGCTGGAGGTTTTGTCACAGACAAAAGAGTGCGTCTGTCCACTGTAACGTTGGGGGCTTCCAGCCTTTCCGGTGTGCTTGACGGCAGCATGTCTGATGCTGCTCGCTCACCAACGCCCGGTTTAAATTGAAACAGGCAGGGAGGTGGCTGCATGAGGCGTTGCTTGAGAGGGGGGCGCGGTCTGGTGAAGGTCTTTTAAAAACCAACAGTTCCTTCTAAGCAGTGCCAGATCGTGGTTATCCATACCTGAGCTCCTTGTACCTGAATTCTCATGTGATTTAACCTGTTATTGACTCTGCTTGTTTTCTGACTATTCTGCCTTCCGTTGCCCTAGACTATTTCCTTGTAATACGCTTCTGCACTGATATCGACCCGGCTATTCCATTTGACTATTCTATACTCTGTATTCCTGATTCTGGCTCGTCTGACTACCCCCGTGTTGCTGACCTGGTTTTGTATTACGACATTGTCTTTGATTAACTCTTTCTGTCTAGCTAGTATACATATACCTGGCCAATTTTTAAGGACCAGACAGTTAGGGATTCCTTTACGGCTACCCTGTTGGTAGTTTTTGGCTCTGTGGAGTGTTGGGCTTTAAGGACTGCGTGGAGGGATCCGGGAACCGTGACATCCACCAACTCTGTAGACCGGCTGACATTTATAAAAATGATCAGTCCTGGATCAGCAGCTATCAATCCTCTGATGCTGATGTAACTGAATAGATCGGGGATCTCTTCTGCATTCCCAAAACCTCCACCACTGCACTCTTCCACAATACCTCAGAGGAGTTACGTTGTGAAGGCACTAGCTGGCGCCAAAGGCCCAATATTTGGGTGCACTGCCAATGACGCGTGTACCAGATTCATATCCTTTTAATATTTGATGGCAGGGTCCACCCCTGCACTCTTCCACAATACCTCAGAGGAGTTACGTTGTGAAGGCACTAGCTGGCGCCAAAGGCCCAATATTTGGGTGCACTGCCACTGACGCGTGTACCAGATTCATATCATTTTAATATTTGATGGCAGGGTCCACCCCTGAACTCTTCCACAATACCTCAGAGGGGTTACGGTGTGAAGGCACTAGCTGGCACCAAAGGCCCAATATTTGGGTGCACTGACGTGTGTACCAGATTCATATCATTTTAATATTTGACGGCAGGGTCCACCCCTGCACTCTTCCACAATACCTCAGAGGGGTTAATGTGTGAAGGCACTAGCTGGCACCAAAGGTCCAATTTTAATGCACCTGCTGTTACTTTCATCTAAAGCCTGCATAAGTTTCACCATAATTTAGCCAAAAAAAACTTAAACTAAATTTGTTCTGCGTGTCCTAAAACGTCTCCTCTTTTCATACAGGCTGCCGCCCCAAGCAGTTGTTTATGAATAGATTAAAGGAAAACCATTTACCGTCATTTGAAATGACATTTTTTTCTTTGTAAATGTTTCTACAGTATATATCCTACAAATCCGCCACTTCATGGGCAGGTTATGGGGACCTCCTAGGCACAATATTTGAAGGAATTTTTCGTTTTTATTCTTATCCTTTATGTCATCGAAAAATCACTGTTCCTTTAAAAACTTTTTTTTTTTTTTACTTTTTGTCCTTGTTTCCTGTCCCCCAGGGCACTACCCGGACCCCCATACACATTTTTTGGCAAATATCTAGCATATATGCCCTCTTGGAGGGCATTCTAAAATTTGAATGTTCGAGTCCCATTGACTTGTATTGAGTTCGAATTGTGTTTGCGTTCGAATTCAAACTTTTTCAAATGTTTGTGTTCGAATGCGAACTGACTGCGGAGGTGTTCGGCCCATCACTATTCACTGTGTTTGTGTATGCTAGAATGAATAAACTGTGTGCTAGAATGAGTTACCGGTGTATGTACTAGAATGGGATAACTGTGTGTGCGCTAAAATGACTTACTGGTGTATGTGCTAGCGTGAATTGTGTGTGCGCTAGAATGAGTTACCGGTGTGTGTGCTAGAATGAGTAACCTGCGGGTGTGCTAGAATGCGTTACCTGCAGGTGTGTTAGAATGAGTTACCTGTGTGTGCGCTAGAATGAGTTACTTGTGTGTGCGCTAGAATGAGTTACCTGTGTGTGTGTGCTAGAATGAATTACCTGTGTGTGTGCGCTAGAAAGAGTTACCTGTGTGTGTGTGCTAGAATGAGTTACCTGTGTGTGTGTGCTAGAATGAATTACCTGTGTGTGTGTGCTAGAATGAATTACCTGTGTGTGCTAGAATGAGTTACCTGTGTGTGTGTGCTAGAATGAATTACCTGTGTGTGTGTGCTAGAATGAATTACCTGTGTGTGCTAGAATGAGTTACCTGTGTGTGCTAGAATGAGTTACCTGTGTGTGTGTGCTAGAATGAATTACCTGTGTGTGTGTGCTAGAATGAATTACCTGTGTGTGTGTGCTAGAAAGAGTTACCTGTGTGTGTGTGCTAGAATGAGTTACCTGTGTGTGTGTGCTAGAATGAGTTACCTGTGTGTGCTAGAATGAGTTACCTGTGTGTGCTAGAATGAGTTACCTGTGTGTGTTTGTGTGTGTGTGTGTGTGTGCTAGAATGAGTTACTTGTGTGTGTGCTAGAATGAGTTACTTGTGTGTGTGCTAGAATGAGTTACCTGTGTGTGTGCGCTAGAATGAGTTACCTGTGTGTGCTAGAATGAGTTACTTGTGTGTGCGCTAGAATGAGTTACCTGTGTGTGTGCACTAGAATGAGTTACCTGTGTGTGCTAGAATGCGTTACTTGTGTGTGTGTGCTAGAATGCGTTACTTGTGTGTGTGTGCTAGAATGAGTTACCTGTGTGTGTGTGCTAGAATGAGTTACCTGTGTGTGCGCTAGAATGAGTTACTTGTGTGTGCTAGAATGAGTTACTTGTGTGTGCTAGAATGAGTTACCTGTGTGTGCTAGAATGCGTTACTTGTGTGTGTGTGCTAGAATGAGTTACTTGTGTGTGTGTGCTAGAATGAGTTACCTGTGTGTGCTAGAATGCGTTACTTGTGTGTGTGTGCTAGAATGAGTTACTTGTGTGTGTGTGCTAGAATGAGTTACCTGTGTGTGCGCTAGAATGAGTTACCTGTGTGTGCTAGAATGAGTTACCTGTGTGTGTGTGCTAGAATGAGTTACCTGTGTGTGTGTGCTAGAATGAGTTACCTGTGTGTGCGCTAGAATGAGTTACTTGTGTGTGTGAAAGAGTGAATTGTGTATGCGCTCGAATTTTCTGTGAAATCATAATCTTTGTCCCTGTGCCTTACATGGGGGTTTAGTCAGTGAGCCTATTGCTGGTTGATGATGACATCATGGCGCATTTGCTGAGGTCACTCTCTTGCAGCGTTTCGAACAGGAAAAGCATGCGGTGCGGCTCAGAGTGGAGGTTCGGGAGAGCGAGTGGAGAGCACAGATCACGGACCTGGAGAGTGACCTCGCTGAAGCCAGGACGCAGATGAGACAGCTTATGTCAGAACAGCGAGAGTGCGGGCGAGAGACAGCGAGTGCTGTGCATGAACTGTCTGATCAGAACCAGAGGCTCCTGGAACAGATAGCGCAGGTGAGTGAGGGTCCCGCAGCTTCCTCTGATTATCTGCCTCCTGGGGTATGATCAGCGTTGCGGCCCAAGAAACAGCTCCACCATGCAGTATGCCAGCAGCAGGTACAACTGGGAGGGAAACATACGCGGCCACGAGAGGCCACGCACGATACGCGGCCACGAGAGGCCACGTACGATACGCTGCCACGAGAGGCCACGCACGATACGCTGCCACGAGAGGCCACACACGATACGCGGCCCGAGAGGCCACGCATGATATGTGGTCCCGAGAGGCCACGCCAGATACGCGGCCACGAGAGGCCATGCACGATACACTGCCACGAGAGGCCACGCACGATACACTGCTTGATCCCACGCACGATACGCTGCCACAAGATGCCACGCACAATACACCGCCACGAGAGGCCACGCACGATACACTGCTGGAGGCCACGTACTATATGCTGCCGCGAGAGCTTCCTCTGATTATCTGCCTCCTGGGGTATGATCAGCGTTGCGGCCCAAGAAACAGCTCCACCATGCAGTATGCCAGCAGCAGGTACAACTGGGAGGGAAACATACGTGGCCACGAGAGGCCACGCACGATACGTGGCCACGAGAGGCCACGCACGATACGCTGCCCTGAGAGGCCATGTACGATACGTGGCCCCGAGAGGCCACGCCCGATATGCGGCCACGCCCAATACGTGGCCACGGGAGGCCACGCACGATACACTGCTGGAGGCCATGCACGATACGCTGCCTCGAGAGGCCACGCCTGATACACTGCTGGAGGCCACGCCCGATACACTGCTGGAGGCCACGCACAATACACTGCTACGAGAGGCCACGCACGATACACTGCTACGAGAGGCCACGCACGATACACCGCCACGAGAGGCCACGCACGATACACCGCCACGAGAGGCCACGCACGATACATCGGCCCGAGAGGCCACGCACGATACACCACCACGAGAGGCCACGCACGATACACCGCCACGAGAAGCCACATACGATACACTGCTGGAGGCCACGCACGATACACGGCCACGAGAGGCCTCGCACGGTATGCGGCCACGTACGGTACGCGGTCACGAGAGGCCACGCACGGTATGCGGCCACGAGAGGCCACGCACGATACGCGGCCACGAGAGGACACACTGCCATGGGAGGCCACACAGGATACTCAGTCATTTAGATACATCTGTGAGTAACAGTGGAAGACATTGAATAATTCCAGCCATGTTCTTTCTATATTGAGGAAATAATCCTATTAGAGAAATCCTTTAATCCCTTAAACCATCGCTGACACGGAGTGAGACGGCAAGTGCTCAGACACCGCACCGAAGCACCGAGTAAACATCAGACAATCCCCACCATAAAGTCATTACTGTGCAGAGATAAAATCAGAACTGTAATACCACGGGGTGATTATTATATCCTGAGCGTAATAATTATTATAGCACGGGGTGATTATTATACCCTGCGTGTAATAATTATCGTAGGACGCAATGATTATTATACCCTGAGCGTAATAATTATTATAGCATGGGGTGATTATTATACCCTAAGCGTAATAATTATTATAGCATGGTGTGATTTTTATACCCTGAGCGTAATAATTATTATAGCACGGGGTGATTTATTATACCCTGAGCGTAATAATAAATATAGCACGGTGTGATTATTATACCCTGAGCGTAATAATTATTATAGCAAGCGGTGATTATTACACCCTGAGCGTAATAATTATTATAGCACGGGGTGATTATTATACCCTGAGCATAATAATTATTATAGCACGGGGTGATTATTATACCCTGAGCGTAATAATTATTATAGCACGGGGTGATTATTATACCCTGAGCATAATAATTATTATAGCACGGGGTGATTATTATACCCAGACTGAGTGTAATAATTATTATAGCACACAATGATTATTATACCCTGAGAGTAATAATTTTTATAGCACGGGATGATTATTACACCCTGAGCGTAATAATTATTATAGCAAGCGGTGATTATTACACCCTGAGCGTAATAATTATTATAGCACGGTGTTGATTATTATACCCTGAGAGTAATAATTATTATAGAACGGGGTAATTATTATACCCTGAGCGTAATAATTATTATAGCACAGGATGATTATAGCACAGGATGATTATTATACCCTGAGAGTAATAATTATTATAGAACGGGGTAATTATTATACCCTGAGCGTAATAATTATTATAGCACAGGATGATTATAGCGCAGGATGATTATTATACCCTGAGCGTAATAATTGTTATAGCACGGGGTGATTATTATACCCTGAGCGTTACAATTATTATAGCACGGGATGATTATTATACCCTGATGTGTAATAATTATAATAGAATGGGGTAATTATTATACCCTGAGCATAATAATTATTATAGCATGGGGTTATTATTATACCCTGAGCGTAATAATTGTTATAGCATGGGACGATTATTATACCCTGAGCATTACAATTATTATAGCACGGGATGATTATTATACCCTGAGTGTAATAATTATTATAGAACGGGGTAATTATTATACCCTGAGCGTAATAATTATTATAGCACAGGATGATTATAGCACAGGATGATTATTATACCCTGAGAGTAATAATTATTATAGAACGGGGTAATTATTATACCCTGAGCGTAATAATTATTATAGCACAGGATGATTATAGCACAGGATGATTATTATACCCTGAGCGTAATAATTGTTATAGCACGGGGTGATTATTATACCCTGAGCGTTACAATTATTATAGCACGGGATGATTATTATACCCTGATGTGTAATAATTATAATAATTATTACGCTCAGGGTATAATAATTACCCCATTCTATTATAATTATTACACATCAGGGTATAATAATCATCCTGTGCTATAATCATCCTGTGCTATAATAATTATTACGCTCAGGGTATAATAATTACCCCGTTCTATAATGATTATTACTCTCAGGGTATAATAATCATCCTGTGCTATAATCATCCTGTGCTATAATAATTATTACGCTCAGGGTATAATAATTACCCCGTTCTATAATAATTATTACACTCAGGGTATAATAATCATCCCGTGCTATAATAATTGTAACGCTCAGGGTATAATAATCGTCCCATGCTATAACAATTATTATGCTCAGGGTATAATAATTACCCCGTTCTATAATAATTATTACACTCAGGGTATAATAATCGTCCCATGCTATAACAATTATTATGCTCAGGGTATAATAATTACCCCATTCTAGCACGGGGTGATTATTATACCCTGAGCGTAATAATTGTTATAGCACGGGGTGATTATTATACCCTGAGCGTAATAATTGTTATAGCATGGGATGATTATTATACCCTGAGTGTAATAATTATTATAGAACGGGGTAATTATTATACCCTGAGCGTAATAATTATTATAGCACGGGGTGATTATTATACCCTGAACGTAATAATTATTATAGCACGGGGTGATTATTATACCCAGACTGAGTGTAATAATTATCATAGCACGCAATGATTATTATACCCTGAGAGTAATAATTATTATAGAACGGGGTAATTATTATACCCTGAGCGTAATAATTATTATAGCACAGGATGATTATAGCGCAGGATGATTATTATACCCTGAGCGTAATAATTGTTATAGCACGGGGTGATTATTATACCCTGAGCGTTACAATTATTATAGCACGGGATGATTTATATACCTGATGTGTAATAATTATAATAGAATGGGTAATTATTATACCCTGAGCATAATAATTATTATAGCATGGGGTTATTATTATACCCTGAGCGTAATAATTGTTATAGCATGGGACGATTATTATACCCTGAGCATTACAATATTATAGCACGGGATGATTATTATACCCTGAGTGTAATAATTATTATAGAACGGGGTAATTTAATACCTGAGCGTAATAATTATATAGCAGCACAGATGATTATAGCACAGGATTTTATTACCCCTGAGAGTAATAATTATTATAGAACGGGGTAATTATTATACCCTGAGCGTAATAATTATTATAGCACAGGATGATTATAGCACAGGATGATTATTATACCCTGAGCGTAATAATTGTTATAGCACGGGGTGATTATTATACCCTGAGCGTTACAATTATATAGCACGGGATGATTATTATACCCTGATGTGTAATAATTAAATAATTATTACGCTCAGGGTATAATAATTACCCCATTCTATTATAATTATTACACATCAGGGTAATAATCATCCTGTGCTATAATCATCCTGTGCTATAATAATTATGACGCTCAGGGTATAATAATTACCCCGTTCTATAATGATTATTACTCTCAGGGTATAATAATCATCCTGTGCTATAATCATCCTGTGCTATAATAATTATACGCTCAGGGTATAATAATTACCCCGTTCTATAATAATTATTACACTCAGGGTATAATAATCATCCCGTGCTATAATAATTGTAACGCTCAGGGTATAATAATCGTCCCATGCTATAACAATTATTATGCTCAGGGTATAATAATTACCCCGTTCTATAATAATTATTACACTCAGGGTATAATAATCGTCCCATGCTATAACAATTATTATGCTCAGGGTATAATAATTACCCCATTCTAGCACGGGGTGATTATTATACCCTGAGCGTAATAATTGTTATAGCACGGGGTGATTATTATACCCTGAGCGTAATAATTGTTATAGCATGGGATGATTATTATACCCTGAGTGTAATAATTATTATAGAACGGGGTAATTATTATACCCTGAGCGTAATAATTATTATAGCACGGGTGATTATTATACCCTGAACGTAATAATTATTATAGCACGGGGTGATTATTATACCCAGACTGAGTGTAATAATTATCATAGCACGCAATGATTATTATACCCTGAGAGTAATAATTATTATAGCACGGGGTGATTATTATACCCTGAGCGTAAAAATTATTATACCCTGAGCGTAATAATTATTATAGCACGGGGTGATTATTATACCCTGAACGTAATAATTATTATAGCACGGGGTGATTATTATACCCAGACTGAGTGTAATAATTATCATAGCACGCAATGATTATTATACCCTGAGAGTAATAATTATTATAGCACGGGGTGATTATTATACCCTGAGCATAAAAATTATTATACCCTGAGCGTAATAATTATTATAGCACGGGTGATTATTATACCCTGAGCATAATAATTATTATAGCACGCGATGATTATTATAACCTGAGCTTAATAATTATTATAGCACGGGGTGATTATTACACCCTGAGCATAATAATTATTATAGCACGGGATGATTATTATACCCTGAGTGTAATAATTATTATAGAACGGGGTAATTATTATACCCTGAGCGTAATAATTATTATAGCAAGCGGTGATTATTATAACCTGTGCGTAATAATTGTTATAGCACGAGGTGATTATTATACCCAGGCTGAGTGTAATAATTATTATAGCACACAATGATTATTATACCCTGAGAGTAATAATTATTATAGCACGGGGTGATTATTATACCCTGAGCGTAATAATTATTATAGCACGGTGTGATTATTAAACCCTGAGCGTAATAATTATTATAGCACGGTGTGATTATTATACCCAGGCTGAGTGTAATAATTATTATAGCACACAATGATTATTATACCCTGAGAGTAATAATTATTATAGCACGGGGTGATTATTATACCCTGAGCGTAAAAATTATTATAGCACGGGGTGATTATTATACCCTGAGCATAATAATTATTATAGCACGCAGTGATTATTATACCCAGACTGAGTGTAATAATTATTATAGCACGCAATGATTATTATACCCTGAGCGTAATAATTATTATAGCACGCAGTGATTATTATACCCTGAGCGTAATAATTATTATAGCACGGGTGATTATTATACCCTGAGCATAATAATTATTATAGCACGGGGTGATTATTATACCCAGATGGAGTGTAATAATTATTATAGCACGCTATGATTATTATACCCTGAGCTTAATAATTATTATAGCACGGGGTGATTATTACACCCTGAGCATAATAATTATTATAGCACAGGATGATTATTATACCCTGAGCGGAGCGTAATAATTATTATAGCAAGCGGTGATTATTATACCCTGTGCCTAATAATTATTATAGCACGGGGTGATTATTATACCCAGGCTGAGTGTAATAATTATTATAGCACACAATGATTATTATACCCTGAGCTGAGTGTAATAATTATTATAGCACACAATGATTATTATACCCTGAGCGTATAATAAGCGTACATTATTATAGCACGGGGTGATTATTATACCCTGAGCGTAATAATTATTATAGCATGGGATGATTATACCCTGAGTGTAATAATTATTATAGCACGGGGTGATTATTATACCAAGACTGAGAGTAATAATTATTATAGCACGGGGTGATTATTACACCCTGAGCATAATAATTATTATAGCACAGGATGATTATTATACCCTGAGCGGAGCGTAATAATTATTATAGCAAGCAGTGATTATTATACCCTGTGCCTAATAATTATTATAGCACGGGGTGATTATTATACCCAGGCTGAGTGTAATAATTATTATAGCACACAATGATTATTATACCCTGAGCGTAAACATTATTATAGCACGGGGTGATTATTATACCCTGAGCGTAATAATTATTATAGCATGGGATGATTATTATACCCTGAGTGTAATAATTATTATAGCAGACAATGATTATTATACCCTGAGCGTAATAATTATTATAGCAAGCGGTGATTATTATACCCTGTGCGTAATAATTGTTATAGCACGGGGTGATTATTATACCCTGAGCTTAATAATTATTATAGCATGGGGTGATTATTATACCCAGGCTGAGTGTAATAATTATTGCACACAATGATTATTATACCCAGGCTGAGTGTAATAATTATTATAGCACATTATACCCTGAGCGGAATAATTATTATAGCAAGCGGTGATTATTATACCCTGAGCGTAATAATTGTTATAGCACGGGGTGATTATTATACCCTGAGCGTAATAATTATTATAGCACGGGGTGATTATTATACCCTGAGCTTAATAATTATTGTAGCACGGTGTGATTTTTATACCCTGAGCTTAATAATTATTATAGCACGGGGTGATTATTATACCCAGACTGAGAGTAATAATTATTATAGCACGGGGTGATTTATTATACCCTGAGCTTAATAATTATTATAGCACGGGGTGATTATTACACCCTGAGCATAATAATTATTATAGCACAGGATGATTATTATACCCTGAGCGGAGCGTAATAATTATTATAGCAAGCGGTGATTATTATACCCTGTGCCTAATAATTATTATAGCACGGGGTGATTATTATACCCAGGCTGAGTGTAATAATTATTATAGCACACAATGATTATTATACTCTGAGCGTAAACATTATTATAGCACGGGGTGATTATTATACCCTGGGCATAATAATTATTATAGCACGGGGTGATTATTATACCCTGAGCGTAATAATTATTATAGCACGCAGTGATTATTATACCCTGAGTGTAATAAATATTATAGCACGGGATAAATATTATACCCTGAGCATAATAATTATTATAGCACGGGGTGATTATTACACCCTGAGCGTAATAATTATTATAGCACGGGATGATTATTATACCCTGAGTGTAATAATTATTATAGCAGACAATGATTATTATACCCAGGCTGAGTGTAATAATTATTATAGCACACAATGATTATTATACCCTGAGCGTAATAATTATTATAGCAAGCGGTGATTATTATACCCTGTGCGTAATAATTGTTATAGCACGGGGTGATTATTATACCCTGAGCGTAATAATTATTATAGCACGGGGTGATTATTATACCCTGAGCTTAATAATTATTATAGCACGGTGTGATTTTTATACCCTGAGCTTAATAATTATTATAGCACGGGGTGATTATTATACCCAGGCTGAGTGTAATAATTATTATAGCACACAATGATTATTATACCCAGGCTGAGTGTAATAATTATTATAGCACACAATGATTATTATACCCTGAGTTTAAAAATGATTATAGCACGGTGTGATTATTATACCCTGGGCGTAATAATTATTATAGCACGTGGTGATTATTATACCCTGAGCGTAATAATTATTATAGCACCGGGTGATTATTATACCAAGGGCGTAATAATTATTATACCACGGGGTGATTAGTATATCTTCACAGTTATTTATAATACCACTGGGTGATAATTATATTAATAATGTGGCAGAGGGGTAATAATACTATAACCGTATGCTGGCATTTTTCATTCTCCTGCCTCTCTCTCTGTGGCTGTTCCCGCTCTCTCGTGATACGTGTAAAGCTTTTCACTCTGTCTCTCTAGGCGGCGGCCTCTTGCTCTGTCACTCTTGTGAGCACATTGTAAGCTCTGGAGCAGGGTCCCCTCTCCTCTTAGATTGTAAATTCTGGGGCAGGGTCCCCTCTCCTCTTAGATTGTAAGCTCTGGGGCAGGGTCCCCTCTCCTCTTAGATTGTAAGCTCTGGGGCAGGGTCCCCTCTCCTCTTAGATTGTAAGCTCTGGGGCAGGGTCCCCTCTCCTCTGAGATTGTAAGCTCTGGGGCAGGGTCCCCTCTCCTCTTAGATTGTAAGCTCTGGGGCAGGGTCCCCTCTCCTCTTAGATTGTAAGCTCTGGAGCAGGGTCCCCTCTCCCCTTAGATTGTAAACTCTGGAGCAGGGTCCCCTCTCCTCTTAGATTGTAAACTCTGGGGCAGGGTCCCCTCTCCTCTTAGATTGTAAGCTCTGGGGCAGGGTCCCCTCTCCTCTTAGATTGTAAGCTCTGGGGCAGGGTCCCCTCTCCTCTTAGATTGTAAGCTCTGGGGCAGGGTCCCCTCTCCTCTTAGATTTTAAACTCTGGGGCAGGGTCCCCTTTCCTCTTAGATTGTAAGCTCTGGAGCAGGGTCCCCTCTCCTCTTAGATTGTAAATTCTGGAGCAGGGTCCCCTCTCCTCTTAGATTGTAAGCTCTGGAGCAGGGTCCCCTCTCCTCTTAGATTTTAAATTCTGGAGCAGGGTCCCCTCTCCTCTTAGATTGTAAGCTCTGGCAGGGTCTCCTCTCCTCTTAGATTGTAAGCTCTGGAGCAGGGTCCCCTCTCCTCTTAGATTGTAAGCTCTGGGGCAGGGTCCCCTCTCCTCTTAGATTGTAAGCTCTGGAGCAGGGTCCCCTCTCCTCTTAGATTTTAAATTCTGGAGCAGGGTCCCCTCTCCTCTTAGATTGTAAGCTCTGGGGCAGGGTCCCCTTTCCTCTTAGATTGTAAGCTCTGGAGCAGGGTCCCCTCTCCTCTTAGATTGTAAGCTCTGGAGCAGGGTCCCCACTCCGCTTAGATTGTAAACTCTGGACCAGGGGCAGACTGACAGGTAATGGGGCCCCCGGGCAATAGGAGGTCATGGGGCCCCCCTTGTTCCGCACCCACAGGAGGCCACACCCATAAAAAACACACCCCCTACAACGCAACATCCACATGTACATTATTGTGCTAAACAATTTATTTCTGAACTCCTAAAAATAACCTTTTTGAAAATCCACTTGGACCCAGCAGCAAATTGTGCCCCCCCCCCTCCATACTTACAGATGGCCACCGCACTGCTGCAGGAGCCATCACCCACTCATTGCAGCTAAGACTACGCCGCGGCACAGAAAGTCCCTGTGGAAAATGTGAGAAACCGCCGATCACTTTAAAAGATACTGTACAATCCTGACACACTGCACATTACAGAGCTGCAGAGCAATAAACCTCACAGTAATGTGCAGTGTGTATGAGCGCATCACAGAGCTCCATAGCAATAAAACCCAGAGTAATGTGCAGCTCACACATGGATATATATTGCCCCCAGCAGCTCAAACATGGCTATAAATTGCCCCCAGCAGCTCAGACATGGATATATATTGCCCCAGCAGCTCACACATGGATATATATGCCCCCAGCAGCTCAAACATGGATATAAATTGCCCCAGCACCTCAAACATGGATATATATTGCCCCCAGTAGCTCAAACATGGATATAAATTGCCCCCAGCAGCTCAAACAGGGATATATATTGCCCCCAGCAGTTCAAACATGGATATATATTGCCCCAGCAGCTCAAACATGGATATAAATTGCCCCTAGCAGCTCAAACATGGATATATATTGCCCCCAGCAGCTCAAACATGGATATAAATTGCCTCCAGCAGCTCAAAAATGGATATAAATTGCATCCAGCAACACAAACATGAATATATATTGCCTCCAGCAGCTCAAACATGAATATATATTGCCCCCAGTAGCTCAAACATGGATATATATTGCCCCAGCAGCTCAAACATGGATATATATTGCCCCCAGCAGCTCAAACATGGATATATATGCCCCCAGCAGCTCAGACATGGATATATATTGCCCCAGCAGCTCACACATGGATATATATGCCCCCAGCAGCTCAAACATGGATATAAATTGCCCCAGCACCTCAAACATGGATATATATTGCCCCCAGTAGCTCAAACATGGATATAAATTGCCCCAGCAGCTCAAACAGGGATATATATTGCCCCCAGAAGTTCAAACATGGATATATATTGCCCCAGCAGCTCAAACATGGATATAAATTGCCCCTAGCAGCTCAACATGGATATAAATTGCCCCAGCAGCTCAAACATGGATATAAATTGCCTCCAGCAGCTCAAAAATGGATATAAATTGCATCCAGCAACACAAACATGAATATATATTGCCTCCAGCAGCTCAAACATGAATATATAATTTCCCCCAGAAGCTCACACATGGATATATATTGCCCCCAGCAGCTCAAACATGGATATATATTGCCCCCAGCAGCTCAAACATGGCTATAAATTGCCCCCAGCAGCTCAGACATGGATATATATTGCCCCAGCAGCTCACACATGGATATATATGCCCCCAGCAGCTCAAACATGGATATAAATTGCCCCAGCACCTCAAACATGGATATATATTGCCCCCAGTAGCTCAAACATGGATATAAATTGCCCCCAGCAGCTCAAACAGGGATATATATTGCCCCCAGAAGTTCAAACATGGATATATATTGCCCCAGCAGCTCAAACATGGATATAAATTGCCCCTAGCAGCTCAAACATGGATATAAATTGCCCCCAGCAGCTCAAACATGGATATAAATTGCCTCCAGCAGCTCAAAAATGGATATAAATTGCATCCAGCAACACAAACATGAATATATATTGCCTCCAGCAGCTCAAACATGAATATATAATTTCCCCCAGCAGCTCACACATGGATATATATTGCCCCCAGCAGCTCAAACATGGATATATATTGCCCCCAGCAGCTCAAACATGGATATAAATTGCCCCCAGCAGCTCACACATGGATATTATTGCCCCAGCAGCTCACACATGGATATATATGCCCCCAGCAGCTCAAACATGATATAAATTGTCCCCAGCAGCTCAAACATGGATATAAATTGCCCCAGCACCTCAAACATGGATATATATTGCCCCCAGCAGCTCACACATGGATATATATTGCCCCCAGCAGCTCAAACATGGATATAAATTGCCCCTAGCAGCTCAAACATGGATATATATTGCCCCCAGCAGCTCAAACATGGATATAAATTGCCCCAGCAGCTCACACATGGATATATATGCCCCCAGCAGCTCAAACATGGATATATATTGCCCCCAGCAGCTCACACATGGATATATAAGCCCCCAGCAGCTCAAACATGGATATATATTGCCACCAGCAGCTCAAACATGGATATATATTGCTCCAGCAGCTCACACATGGATATATATTGCCCCCAGCAGCTCAAACATGGATATAAATTGCCCCTAGCAGCTCAAACATGGATATATATTGCCCCCCAGCAGCTCAAACATGGAATATATATTGCATCCAGCAGCTCAAACATGGATATATATTGCCTCCAGCAGCTCAAACATGATATAAATTGTCCCCAGCAGCTCAAACATGGATATAAATTGCCCCAGCACCTCAAACATGGATATATATTGCCCCCAGCAGCTCACACATGGATATATATTGCCCCCAGCAGCTCAAACATGGATATAAATTGCCCCTAGCAGCTCAAACATGTATATATATTGCCCCAGTAGCTCAAACATGGATATAAATTGCCCCAGCAGCTCACACATGGATATATATGCCCCCAGCAGCTCAAACATGGATATATATTGCCCCCAGCAGCTCACACATGGATATATAAGCCCCCAGCAGCTCAAACATGGATATATATTGCCACCAGCAGCTCAAACATGGATATATATTGCTCCAGCAGCTCACACATGGATATATATTGCCCCCAGCAGCTCAAACATGGATATAAATTGCCCCTAGCAGCTCAACCATGGATATATATTGCCCCCCAGCAGCTCAAACATGGAATATATATTGCATCCAGCAGCTCAAACATGGATATATATTGCCTCCAGCAGCTCAAACATGGATGTAAATTGCATCCAGCAGCTCAAACATGAATATATATTGCATCCAGCAGCTCAATCATGGATATAAATTGCCCCCAGCAGCTCACACATGGATATATATTGCCCCAGTAGCTGAAACAAAATATATTGTCCCCCAGCAGATATATATTGCCCCCCCCCGGTTCTCACCGGCACTGTCTGGGGGCCCGCGGGTCCATAGGGGCCCGGTTTGGGTGACACAGTGGGCCCCCGCCGGTTTCCTCTGATGATCGTAGAAATTAATCAGAGGAAACTAATCAGAAATCAGAGGAAACCAGCGGGGGCCCACTGTGTCGCCCCAAACCGGGCCCCTACTGACCCGCGCGCCCTCGGGCAGTGTCCGAGAGTGTGCCCCTGCTCTGGTCCCCTCTCCTCTTAGATTGTAAGCTCTGGGGCAGGGTCCCCTCCCCTCTTAGATTGTAAACTCTGGAGCAGGGTCCCCTCTCCTCTTAGATTGTAAGCTCTGGGGCAGGGTCCCCTCCCCTCTTAGATTGTAAGCTCTGGAGCAGGGTCTCCTCTCCTTCTGTTCTGTATGTTCTATGTATATCTGTTATGCTGCCTCACCCTTTGTACAGCGCTATGGAACTTATATTTTATTATTATAAAATGCTTGGAACTGTAATTCTGTATCCCCAGACCACGCACTTTGACTCTTTGACCCCTCCAGGTCTCTCACGTTGTCTCTTTGTCCCCTCCAGGTCTCTCACTTGGAGCAGACACTCACTGCTGAGGTTCAGTCCTTGAGACATGAAAACCGAGAGTTAACTCTGAGTCGAGGCCAGTTCGCTCCATGTCTGCAGAGTCTGCAGAGCGAGGTGAGTGTGTGCAGATTCTGCAGAGTGAGGTGAGGGTGTGCGCAGAGTCTGCAGAGCGAGGTGAGTGTGCGCAGACTCTGTAGACCGAGGTGAGTGTGCGCAGAGTCTGCAGACCGAGGTGAATGTGCGCAGAGTCTGCAGCGCGAGGCGAATGTGCGCAGAGGCTGCAGGGCGAGGCGAATGTGCGCAGAGGCTGCAGGGCGAGGCGAATGTGCGCAGAGGCTGCAGGGCGAGGCGAGTGTGCGCAGAGGCTGCAGGGCGAGGCGAGTGTGCGCAGAGGCTGCAGGGCGAGGTGAGTGTGCGCACTAGTCTGCAGGGCGAGGCGAGTGTGCGCACTAGTCTGCAGGGCGAGGCGAGTGTGCACAGAGGCTGCAGGGCGAGGCGAGTGTGCGCAGAGGCTGCAGGGCGAGGCGAGTGTGCGCAGAGGCTGCAGGGCGAGGCGAGTGTGCGCAGAGGCTGCAGGGCGAGGCGAGTGTGCATAGAGGCTGCAGAGAGAGGCGAGTGTGCACAGAGGCTGCAGAGAGAGGCGAGTGTGCGCAGAGGCTGCAGAGAGAGGCAAGTGTGTGCAGAGGCTGCAGAGCGAGGCGAGTGTGCTCAGTGTGACGGAACTGTTCTCTTCCGCCTGTCCTGACTCTCCAGACACCCCTTTCATTGCGGTCAGCCCGGCTACTGGGAGCGCTGTCCTCAGCGCCTCGAGCAGCATGACCCGCCTGCTTCTGTTTCTCTGCCCTGGAGCCGTTAGGAATTTCCAGAAGGCCGCTCGGTGCCTTCTGAGGTTGAATGTAGTGTAGCGTAGCTGAAGGAGACACCAGACGCGGCTGTATGTTCCAACAGGATTCTCTCTCTCTGAGCTCTTTAATGAACAGAGGATGCAGGGCGAGGCGAGTGTGCGTAGAGGATGCAGGGCGAGGCGAGTGTGCGCAGAGGCTGCAGAGAGGCGAATGTGCGCAGAGGCTGCAGAGAGGCGACTGTGTGCAGAGGCTGCAGAGAGGCGACTGTGTGCAGAGGCTGCAGGCTGAGGCGAGTGTGCGCAGAGGCTGCAGAGAGAGGCGAGCGTGCGCAGAGGCTGCAGGGTGAGGCGAGTGTGCGCAGAGGCTGCAGAGAGGCGAATGTGCGCAGAGGCTGCAGAGAGGCGACTGTGTGCAGAGGCTGCAGGCTGAGGCGAGTGTGCGCAGAGGCTGCAGAGAGAGGCGAGCGTGCGCAGAGGCTGCAGGGTGAGGCGAGTGTGCGCAGAGGCTGCAGAGAGGCGAATGTGCGCAGAGGCTGCAGAGAGGCGAGTGTGTGCAGAGGCTGCAGAGAGAGGCGAGTGTGTGCAGAGGCTGCAGAGAGAGGCGAGTGTGTGCAGAGGCTGCAGAGAGAGGCGAGTGTGTGCAGAGGCTGCAGAGAGAGGCCAGTGTGCGCAGAGGCTACAGAGAGAGGCGAGTGTGTGCAGAGGCTGCAGAGAGAGGCGAGTGTGTGCAGAGGCTGCAGAGAGAGGCCAGTGTGTGCAGAGGCTACAGAGAGAGGCGAGTGTGTGCAGAGGCTGCAGAGAGAGGCCAGTGTGTGCAGAGGCTACAGAGAGGCGAGTGTGTGCAGAGGCTGCAGAGAGAGGCCAGTGTGTGCAGAGGCTACAGAGAGAGGCGAGTGTGTGCAGAGGCTGCAGAGAGAGGCCAGTGTGCGCAGAGGCTACAGAGAGAGGCGAGTGTGCGCAGAGGCTGCAGAGAGAGGCGAGTGTGTGCAGAGGCTGCAGAGAGAGGCGAGTGTGCGCAGAGGCTGCAGAGAGAGGCGAGTGTGCCAGAGGCTGCAGAGAGGCGAATGTGCGCAGAGGCTGCAGAGAGAGGCGAGTGTGCGCAGAGGCTGCAGAGAGAGGCGAGTGTGCGTAGAGGCTGCAGAGAGGCGAATGTGCGTAGAGGCTGCAGAGAGGCGAATGTGCGCAGAGGCTGCTGAGAGAGGCGAGTGTGTGCAGAGGCTGCAGAGAGAGGCCAGTGTGCGCAGAGGCTGCAGAGAGAGGCGAGTGTGCGTAGAGGCTGCAGAGAGGCGAATGTGCGCAGAGGCTGCAGAGAGAGGCGAGTGTGTGCAGAGGCTGCAGAGAGAGGCGAGTGTGCGCAGAGGCTGCAGGCTGAGGCGAGTGTGCGCAGAGGCTGCAGAGAGGAGAGTGTGCGCAGAGGCTTCAGGGAGAGGCGAGTGTGCGCAGAGGCTGCAGAGAGGCGAGTGTGCGCAGAGGCTTCAGGGAGAGGCGAGTGTACGCAGAGGCTGCAGAGAGGCGAGTGTGCGCAGAGGCTGCAGAGAGGCGAGTGTGCGCAGAGGCTGCAGAGAGGCGAGTGTGCGCAGAGGCTGCAGAGAGGCGAGTGTGCGCAGAGGCTGCAGAGAGGCGAGTGTGCGCAGAGGCTTCAGGGAGAGGCGAGTGTGCGCAGAGGCTTCAGGGAGAGGCGAGTGTGCGCAGAGGCTTCAGGGAGAGGCGAGTGTGCGCAGAGGCTGCAGAGAGAGGCGAGTGTGTGCAGAGGCTGCAGAGAGAGGCGAGTGTGTGCAGAGGCTGCAGAGAGAGGCGAGTGTTGCAGAGGCTGCAGAGAGAGGCCAGTGTGCGCAGAGGCTACAGAGAGAGGCGAGTGTGTGCAGAGGCTGCAGAGAGAGGCGAGTGTGTGCAGAGGCTGCAGAGAGAGGCGAGTGTGTGCAGAGGCTGCAGAGAGAGGCCAGTGTGTGCAGAGGCTACAGAGAGAGGCGAGTGTGTGCAGAGGCTGCAGAGAGAGGCCAGTGTGTGCAGAGGCTACAGAGAGAGGCGAGTGTGTGCAGAGGCTGCAGAGAGAGGCCAGTGTGTGCAGAGGCTACAGAGAGAGGCGAGTGTGTGCAGAGGCTGCAGAGAGAGGCCAGTGTGCGCAGAGGCTACAGAGAGAGGCGAGTGTGCGCAGAGGCTCAGAGAGAGGCGAGTGTGTGCAGAGGCTGCAGAGAGAGGCGAGTGTGCGCAGAGGCTGCAGAGAGAGGCGAGTGTGCGCAGAGGCTGCAGAGAGAGGCGAGTGTGCCAGAGGCTGCAGAGAGGCGAATGTGCGCAGAGGCTGCAGAGAGAGGCGAGTGTGCGTAGAGGCTGCAGAGAGGCGAATGTGCGTAGAGGCTGCAGAGAGGCGAGGCGCGATGTGCGCAGAGGCTGCTGAGAGAGCGAGTGTGTGCAGAGGCTGCAGAGAGAGGCCAGTGTGCGCAGAGGCTGCAGAGAGAGGCGAGTGTGCGTAGAGGCTGCAGAGAGGCGAATGTGCGCAGAGGCTGCAGAGAGAGGCGAGTGTGTGCAGAGGCTGCAGAGAGAGGCGAGTGTGCGCCAGAGGCTGCAGGCTGAGGCGAGTGTGCGCAGAGGCTGCAGAGAGGAGAGTGTGCGCAGAGCTTCAGGAGAGGCGAGTGTGCGCAGAGGCTGCAGAGAGGCGAGTGTGCGCAGAGGCTTCAGGGAGAGGCGAGTGTACGCAGAGGCTGCAGAGAGGGAGTGTGCGCAGAGGCTGCAGAGAGGCGAGTGTGCGCAGAGGCTGCAGAGAGGCGAGTGTGCGCAGAGGCTGCAGAGAGGCGAGTGTGCGCAGAGGCTGCAGAGAGAGGCGAGTGTGCGCAGAGGCTTCAGGGAGAGGCGAGTGTGCGCAGAGGCTTCAGGGAGAGGCGAGTGTGCGCAGAGGCTTCAGGGAGAGGCGAGTGTGCGCAGAGGCTGCAGGCTGCCTTAGCATTAATAATTAGCAGTTTGTCTCTGCATCTGCCATTGACTTTTGATCAGTACATTTGTCTTTTTTTGAACGTCTGCTTTCCCTGTCTGTCTGTGCGTCACTCTGCTCTATTTGTCTCTGAACTCTTGTTCACCGTCTCCTGTCTGTGCGTCACTGTCTCTATTTGTCTGAGATCTTGTTCGCTGTCTCCTGTCTGTGCGTCACTCTGTCTCTATTTGTCTCTGAGCTCTTGTTCGCTGTCTCCTGTCTGTGCGTCACTCTGTCTCTATTTGTCTCTGAGCTCTTGTTCGCTGTCTCCTGTCTGTGCGTCACTCTGTCTCTATTTGTCTCTGAGCTCTTGTTTGCTGTCTCCTGTCTGTGCGTCACTCTGTCTCTATTTGTCTGAGCTCTTGTTCGCTGTCTCCTGTCTGTGCGTCACTCTGTCTCTATTTTTCTCTGAGCTCTTGTTCGCTGTCTCCTGTCTGTGCGTCACTGTCTCTATTTGTCTGAGCTCTTGTTCACCATCTCCTGTCTGTGCGTCACTGTCTCTATTTGTCTGAGCTCTTGTTCGCCGTCTCCTGTCTGTGCGTCACTCTGTCTCTATTTGTCTCTGAGCTCTTGTTCGCTGTCTCCTGTCTGTGCGTCACTCTGTCTCTATTTGTCTCTGAGCTCTTGTTCACCATCTCCTGTCTGTGCGTCACTGTCTCTATTTGTCTGAGCTCTTGTTCGCCGTCTCCTGTCTGTGCGTCACTGTCTCTATTTGTCTGAGCTCTTGTTCACCATCTCCTGTCTGTGCGTCACTGTCTCTATTTGTCTGAGCTCTTGTTCGCCGTCTCCTGTCTGTGCGTCACTCTGTCTCTATTTGTCTCTGAGCTCTTGTTCGCTGTCTCCTGTCTGTGCGTCACTCTGTCTCTATTTGTCTCTGAGCTCTTGTTCGCCGTCTCCTGTCTGTGCGTCACTCTGTCTCTATTTGTCTCTGAGCTCTTGTTCGCTGTCTCCTGTCTGTGCGTCACTCTGTCTCTATTTGTCTCTGAGCTCTTGTTCTCTGTCTCCTGTCTGTGCGTCACTCTGTCTCTATTTGTCTCTGAGCTCTTGTTCGCCGTCTCCTGTCTGTGCGTCACTCTGTCTCTATTTGTCTGAGCTCTTGTTCACTGTCTCCTGTCTGTGCATCACACTCTGTCTCTTGGTGCACACAGAACTCTCTGCTGTTGGAAAAGAAGAAGGAGCTGGAGTCTCAGGTTAGACAGCTGCGAGAGCAATACGACAGCACCCAAAACATGGTGTTCACCCTGAAAGAGACAGCTCTGAGTCTGGAGCGAGAAAAAGGGGAGAATGAAGTGAAGGTAAGAGAGACATCTCTAGAGACAGAGAGACTGCTGGAGTGTAATAGACTCACAGTGAGACTGTGAATCAGCAGTGTGTGTGTGCTGTGTTTGTATGTACGGACTATGTGTGCGCTTTACATGTGTGATCTGTGCCTGTGTGTTGGGCTTGTGCTGTTTGCATGTAGTATATTTATGTGTATCCTGTGTCCGCTCATGCTGTGTGTACTCTTTGGGTTGTGGTGTGTGTGCGCGCATGCTGGGTTTGTGCTGTGGGTATGCTCTGTAGGTTTTAAATTGCTGGCTGTGTATAACAGACTCAGCTGTCTCTGGGGCAGTTGGAGGAGCCTGGGGCAACCTCCTGCTTTCTGACTATGAACCAAGGTGCTAGCTGGGGTTTGCCAACTGGATTGCCCAGGGAATCCAGGATTTATGTTGACTGTGTTTCTGTATAGTGTACATCGCTGGATTAGCTGTCCTCTGTCTGTATATTGTACATCTCTGTATTCGCTGTCCTCTGTATAGTGCACATCTCTGTATTAGCTGTACAATATACAGACAGGACAGCTAATACAGAGATGTACAATATACAGACAGAGGACATCTCTGTATTAGCTGTCCTGTCTATATATTGTACATCTCTGTATTAGCTGTCCTCTGTATATTGTACACCTTCACTTGCTGTAAGAAAATGTCTTTGTTTTCCTTCTTCCCTCACCCCCCCCCCCGGCTAGGACCTAGCAGACTGTTTAAGATAAGTTTGCATCCTTTGAATGTCTCTTCCTATTGTTCTGAGCTGAAGTTATCTGATCCAATCTGTAATGTATTCTGGAAGGGGGTTATGTCTCTATGACGGAATGGGATGTTGTTCCGCCTGCGGGTGTGCTCAATCTGCGTGACCCCTTCGCTTACCGCTGGCCCGACTACCGAGTGACGCGCACTCGGCGTCTCGTGCGGCCTGACGTGACCCTGGGGAAGGGTTAGCGGGCGGTGGAGGGAACCCCTGCCTGGAACCAGCCCGACCACTGAGCCATACGGCACTCAGCGTCCCGAGCAGCTGGCTCACTGACCTTGTGGGTGTGGGACGTCCGTGGAGATCGGATCTGCCAGCCGCGGAGGAATCTTCGGATCTATGTGGGAAACGTTTCGGATCTTGCGGGAAACGTTTCCGATCGCGGTGCGGGTAACTTTTCGGATCCCAATGGAGGACTGACCTTTCGGATCGGAACGGCTGAAGGAACTTCGGATCTGGCAGAAAGGGCGAGGGATTCGGATCTTCCCGCAATCCCTCGCAACACCGTAGCGAGGTACGCGGCCGCGCCCTTCGGTTCGGATCTCCGTCTCTCTGAGAACCGAATCTTCCTGCGCTGCGCCTCTGCCCTGCTACACGATGCAGGCACAGAGCGCTCGCTTCGGTTCGTACCTGGATGGACACCGTACCCTGAGATCGCGGGGGACTCTCAGATACGAAAATACGGTACGGAAATAAGCCACACCAGTCAAAGCTGAATGCACTGCAGGAACTCCCTTTATTGTTTACAGTACAAGCATTTATTACCTCTGCACACAATTAGAATACAATGGGACTCCTTGCCCGCCCCCCAGGACCCATTGGCCCTTGGCCTTCAGGGAGTCGCCAATTCGACCGGATGGTCCGAATCGGCCATTTTGCGATCCGAACCGGATGGTTCGGATCGGCCATTTTCCGAATCGAGAATTCTTAACTGCGCCACAAGGTGATCGGAAAATGGCGGCGAGCAAGGCAACAAAGGGGAAAATACATTACACAATAAACCAACGGGGAACACTTTATTACACCACACAATATCACATCTAATAAAAGTACTTATAAAATTAGGTGCGTGCCACCACACCCAAGTGTCCATGTCACCACTGTCACTGCACCGCCCCTGGCTGAGGGTGCTGGGCCATTCCGTGACACTCCTCCCCTCCCCCAGTTCGACGCACCTGGTCTGACCCCACCGGGTCATACCGGGGAAGTCGGTGCTCCAGGCCCATAGTCAGTCTGGGGAGGCCGAGTCACCAGGCCTCTCCATTTGGCCTTGCGGCCGTGCCAGCTTGGTCGGGACCCCATGTCCTTAGGGTTTCCCCGGCTGGGCGAGAGGGCATACGCTTGGGCCGGCGTGCCTCCTGGGTCCCCTCCAGGGCTACCGCTCCCCCGGGGAACCCGGGTGCTAAATGCACACGCCCCGGGTGCCCAGGTCAGCCGTGGAAGAAACCGTGGCTGCGTGAGGCCCCCTCCCAAGGGTTGCCGAAATGGGCAGAGGCCTGCGGCGCTCTGCCCTGTTGCCAGCTCTTCCACTGGATGGCCAGGTACGGGCACGGCAACCGAAGGAGCAAGTGGGGCCAAACCTGACTGCTCTTCCTGGTAGGGACAAGGGGGACACAGAGGGATGCAACCGCAGTTGCACGGGGTCATCCTCACTCGGCCCTCGGGCGAGGTGGGAGAAACGGGCAGAGGCCAGCGGCGCTCTGCCCTGGTGTCAGCTCTTCTGCTGGGGGATCTCCTTGCGGGAGGTTGTTCCTTTTCCCCCCAGGCCCATCAGCAGTGGCGCCCCACCCAGCCCGGGAGGACCATCTGTCTGCCCCACCTGGCAGACTGTGGGTGGTGGGCAGAGGCCAGCAGCGCCCTGCCCCGTGGCCAGCTCCTCAGCTGGGCAGGATCTCCTTGCGGGAGGACGGTTACTTCACCCCCCGGGGCAAACAAGGGTTGCGCACAACCCATCCCGGGGGAACCATCCGTCTGCTCCTCCCGGCAGACTTGAGTGGTGGGCAGAGACCAGCGGCACTCTGCCCCGTAGCCAGCTCTTCTGCTGGTTGGAGATCTCCTTGGAAGGATGGTCTCTTCACCCCCCGGGGCAAACACTGGTTGGCACAACCCATCCCGGGGGAACCATCCGTCTGCTCCTCCAGGCAGACGTTGAGTAGTGGGCAGAGGCCAGCGGCACTCTGCCCCGTAGCCAGCTCTTCCGCTGGGTGGAGATCTCCTTGGGGAAGGATGGTCTCTTCACCCCCCGGGGCAAACAATGGTTGCGCACAACCCATCCCGGGGGGACCATCCGTCTCCTCCCCCGCTGGACCCGTGGCCTCGGCCACCCTGTCCTCTTGCGGGGCAGGGGGTAACTTCCTCAGTCGACCCCCCACGGGCACCCATGGGTCCGCCTCGGCCTCCCATAGGTCCCAAACCTGGGGACTGTCGACTTCCTCCGCCGACCCGTCCCACCACGGGGAGCTCAGGCTCGACTGCGGAACGCCGTCCAACAGTCTTCGATAAGCCACCTCGAGCTCCCACTCTCGCTCGGCTAGGGACTCCAGCTCCTCAAACACCGAGTCCCTGCTGTCTGACGGGATCTCCAGTTCCCGTCGCTCCAGGATGTCTTCCATCCGCTCCTCGGTCTCCTCTCCAAACTCGGGGTCGGCGCCATGCCCTCGTAGAGCAGCCCCGTACCCCCGTAGCGAGGCCCTGCCGTGGAACTGCCTCCAGTAGGACGCACTGTCGGAGCGGCGGTTAGCCACCGGAGCGCGCGGTACTCGGCGTCCAGTGCGATCTCCTGCTGCACCAGGCTCCGGAGCTCGGCCTCCCACTCCTCTGGGGCCCGACCTTGCAGGAACGCTGCTCGCACATCGTACTGCACCCGATGGACGACAGCGTCGGAGGGAATGTACACACCATGGCAGTCCCGCTCATGGTCCAGGGCCTCGTACCACAGTTCCTCTGTGGACCTCTGGTCCTGCTCCAGGCCCTCCTGCAGCTCTCTTGCCAACCCGACCTTCATGTCGGCGAAGGTGCCAGCACAGGAGCACCGCTCCTCAACGGGGAATGGGGCGTCCTCAGATGCAGCTCCAGGCGGGCTGTGAGTCTTCATCCGAGGGTCGCGGGGATAAGTGACGTCCTCAGTACAGGCTCCAGGCGAGCTGAGAGTCCCGCAAGCGAAGTCACTGGGGTTTGCAGATTCCCCAGGTGAAGCTCCAGTCGAGCTGTGAGCCTCGACCCAGGGTTCCACAGGGTAGGGTTCGGGGTCAACATAATCAGTCTCTGCTCCGCGGAGCTCTGCCAACCGCAGCTCGTGCTGGCGTTCCTTCTCCTGCTCAACTTCCGGTAGAACTCCCGAATCACTTGATATCTGGCCCCCTCCGCCGGGGCATCACCGAGCAGGGCAATCCGACGCCGCAACTCTCTGAGGCCAGCATCTTCCTCCACCTCTGCGCAGACAGGGCTGGGGACGGGCATCATCGCCTCGTCCTGATCCATCCTGGTCAGTTCCTTGATCAGGGTCTTCCTCTTTTTGTTACCCGGCGTTCCTCCCCGGTTCTCCAACATCCCACGCAGGGTGTCCCTGTCGTAGGGGTTGTACACCGCCATGGCGTAAGTCTCCTAGGGGTCTGCAGAGAGCGATCCCACCGCTGCCACCAGTATGACGGAATGGGATGTTGTTCCGCCTGCGGGTGTGCTCAATCTGCGTGACCCCTTCGCTTACCGCTGGCCCGACTACCGAGTGACGCGCACTCGGCGTCTCGTGCGGCCTGGCGTGACCCTGGGAAGGGTTAGCGGGCGGTGGAGGGGACCCCTGCCTGGAACCAGCCCGACCACTGAGCCATACGGCACTCAGCGTCCCGAGCAGCTGGTTCACTGACCTTGTGGTGTGGGACGTCCGTGGAGATCGGATCTGCCAGCCACGGAGGAATCTTCGGATCTATGTGGGAAACGTTTCGGATCTTGCGGGAAACGTTTCCGATCGCGGTGCGGGTAACTTTTCGGATCCCAATGGAGGACTGACCTTTCGGATCGGAACGGCTGAAGGAACTTCGGATCTGGCAGAAGGGCGAGGGATTCGGATCTTCCCGCAATCCCTCGCAACACCGTAGCGAGGTACGCGGCCCCGCCCTTCGGTTCGGATCTCCGTCTCTCTGAGAACCGAATCTTCCTGCGCTGCGCCTCTGCCCTGCTACTCGCTGCAGGCACAGAGCGCTCGCTTCGGTTCGTACCTGGATGGACACCGTACCCTGAGATCGCGGGGGACTCTCAGATACGAAAATACGGTACGGAAATAAGACACACCAGTCAAAGCTGAATGCACTGCAGGAACTCCCTTTATTGTTTACAGTCCAAGCATTTATTACCTCTGCACACAATTAGAATACAATGGGACTCCTTGCCCGCCCTCCCAGGACCCATTGGCCCTTGGCCTTCAGGGAGTCGCCAATTCGGACCGGATGGTCCGAATCGGCCATTTTGCGATCCGAACCGGATGGTTCGGATCGGCCATTTTCCGAATCGAGAATTCTTAACTGCGCCACAAGGTGATCGGAAAATGGCGGCGAGCAAGGCAACAAGGGGAAAATACATTACACAATAAACCAACGGGGAACACTTTATTACACCACACAATCACATCTAAATAAAAGTACTTATAAAATTAGGTGCGTGCCACCACACCCAAGTGTCCATGTCACCACTGTCACTGCACCGCCCCTGGCTGAGGGTGCTGGGCCATTCCGTGACAGTCTCAACTGTGTTTTACCTGTGTTATTTTCAAATAAAGAGTCAGTCTTTGTTTTGCTGCCCTACAACACTGGTTGTGCCTGGTGAGTGTACAGGTTTGTGGGCTGCTAAAGCTGGATTTTGGGGTTCAGCTTGGAGAAGGCTAGCGTTTGACAGAGGCACACGGCTAGTGTGCAGGCGGTCTGTCACACTATGTGTGTGCTCTGTATGTAGGATATGTGTGTGGATCCTGTGTCGATGTTTGCTGTGAAGTAGTGTGTGGACTGTGGATGTACAGTTGCAAGAAAAAGTATGTGAACCTTTGGGATTATGTGGAGTTTTGCATGAATTGGTCATAAAATGTGCTCTGATCTTCATCTAAGTCACAACAATTTGAAAAACACAGTCTGCTTAAAATAATACAACACAAACATTATATGTTTTCATGTGTTTATTGAACATAACATGTAAACATTCACAGTGCAGGGTGGGAAAAGTATGTGAACCCCTAGCCTAATGACTTCTCCAAGAGCTAATTGGAGCCAGGAGTGAGCCAACCTTGAGTCCAATCAGTGTGATATTATTGGATGTGTTGCTGAAAGCTATCCTGCCCTTTAAAAACACACGCCAGTTTTGGGTTTACTGGTTTCAAGAAGCACTGCCTGATGTGAACCATGCCTCGCAGAAAAGAGCTCTCAGAAGACCTACGATCAAGAATTGTTGACTTGCATGAAGCTGGAAAGGGTTACAAAAGTATCTCCAAAAGCCTTGATGTTCATGTGTCCACGGTAAGACAGACTGTCTACAAATGGAGAAAGTTCAGCACTGTTGCTACTCTCCCTAGGCGTGGTCGTCCTGTAAAAATGACTGCAAGAGCACAGCGCAGAATGCTTAATGAGGTAAAGAAGAATCCTAGAGTGTCAGCTAAAGATTTACAGAAATCTCTGGCACATGCTAAAATTTTTGTTGACACATCCACAATAAGGAAAACCTTAAACATGAATGGAGTACATGGGAGGACACCACGGAGGAAGCCATTGCTGTCCAAAAAGAATATTGCAGCACGTTTGAAGTTTGCAAAAGAGCACCTGGATGTTCCACAGCAGTACTGGCAAAATATTCTGTGGACAGATGAAACCAAAATTGAGTTGTTAGGAACAAAACACACAACACTATTGTGACGGAACCGTTCTCCTCCGTCTGTCCTGACTCTCCAGACACCCCTTCGTTGCGGTCAGCCCGGCTACTGGGAGCGCTGTCCTTAGCGCATCGAGCAGCTTGACCCGCCTGCTTCTGTTCCTCTGCCCTGGAACCGTTAGGAATTTCCAGAAGGCCGCTCTCTGCCTTCTGAGGGTGAGCGTGGAGTGTAGCGTAGTTTGAAATAAAAACACCAGGCGAGTCTGTATGCTTTAAAACAGGATTCTCTCTCTCTCTCAGTCTGAGAGTTCTCTGACTTTTTAATGAACAAAACGCCACCATTTATGCTGAAGTCCAACAGTCATAATTTGCATAAATGACGCATGTTTTAATTGTTTGTTTTTTCTTGGTAACGATCTTAAGATCCTGTGATCTTTCTTTATTAACCCTTTGCTTCCCATTAAAAGTTCAGTTTTATCTGTAGCATGTGAGCTTTCCCCTTCCAACTTCATCTAAACATTGATTCCACAATCCCCTTTCAATCCCCTTTCAATCCTATAACATTGGGTGTCCCTGTGCCCACGTGCACACTGCTCCCCTCGCCGTCAGTATCCCGCAGTACTGCTTCTGGCCCAAAACCCAGTGAAACACAGGAGATCCTTGCAGGTTGAAACCCAAACTGAGACTGACTTTTTTTTTTCACTTTACAATTTGAAAAGAACAAAAAAAAAACAACACACACAGGGTGAAGGTACAGAAACAATGGAAACACACCCAGCATTGAAACAATGGCTTAGGGAGTAGCACAGGGATCTGGTTACAGCTGTTTCCAGGGGAGGGGGGGGGGGTGTGATGCAAGCATGGCCAGACAAAGGAATCAAAAAAGTTTTGAAAATAGGAGTGGTGCTCTGCAGCCCTTGCCCGTGACAAATTCTCTTTCTTACCAGATTACTGGGTTTGACTGACTCTACCTAAGATCATTTAACATCTCATCATGTGGGTTTGATCCGTACAACCTTTTTTTGTTTTTCTTTTTGATCGTTTGAGGGTCACCCCTTGTTTTTCATTGCTACATTGTATATTGATAACCAGACCCTTGGCACACCTCAGGTACCTGCTGTATATCCTGAAAAGGGAGAAGAAACCCCCTGACCCAGACACAAATGGATCCCAAAAATACCAGATAAAACTGGTAATCACGAGTCACCAAACAGCAAACTATCAAATAGGGGTTTAATACATAAATAAAATAAATCACATACACGAAAAGGGATAAATGGTACAGACAGATACAATAAAATAAAAGGGATAAATGGTACAGAGAGACACATAAAATAAAAGGGATAAATGATACAGACAGACACATAAAATAAAAGGGATAAATGGTACAGACAGATACATAAAATAAAAGGGATACATGATACAGACACATAAAATAAAAGGGATAAATTGTCAGACAGATACATAAAATAAAAGGGATAAATGATACAGACAGACACATAAAATAAAAGGGATAAATGATACAGACACATAAAATAAAAGGGATAAATGAAACAGACAGACACATAAAATAAAAGGGATAAATGAAACAGACAGATACATAAAATAAAAGGGATAAATGATACAGACACATAAAATAAAAGGGATAAATGGTACAGACACATAAAATAAAAGGGATAAATGTACAGACACATAAAATAAAAGGGATAAATGGTACAGACACATAAAATAAAAGGGATAAATGGTACAGACAGACACATAAAATAAAAGGGATAAATGGTACAGACAGACACATAAAATAAAAGGGATAAATGATACATAAAATAAAAGGGAGGTAAACACAACAGCTAAACTCACAGTCCCTGTATCTAATGGAGCTCTGGTTCCAGTGGGTTTGGAAGTGGAGGAGCAGAATCCTGAGTTCAGTTCACATGCGCTGAGATCTTAAGTGATGCGATCCCACACACTGAACTGACTCACTAGGCAAAGACTGGTCTTTTCAACCCCTCACTCCATCCATAAACGCCCCCCCCTCCCAGGGAGGTCCAGCCCTGAGCAATGTCTACTCAGCTTCAGAATTACATATTCTGACCCAGTCCCATCCAGTTATCACAGGCCCACCCCAGCGGAACAGACAATAATCTGTGACTACCACAAGACAAGGGTGTAACGTTGGGGGCTTCCAGCCCCTCCGGTGTGCTCGGCGGCAGCATGTCTGATGCTGTTCGCTTGCCAGCGCCCGTTTTAAATAGAGACAGGCAGGGAGGTGGCTGCATGAGGCGCGGCTTGAGGGGGGGCGCGGTCTGGTGACGCGGACCTATCAGAGGAGTCCAGGTCTTTTAAAAACCAACAGTTCCTTCTAAGCAGTGCCAGATCGTGGTTATCCATATCTGAGCTCCCTGTACCTGTATTCTCTCGTGATTGAACCTGTTATTGACCTCTGCTTGTTTTCTGACTATTCTGCCTTCCGTTGCCCTAGACTATTTCCTTGTACTACGCTCCTGCACTGATATCGACCTGGCTATTCCATTTGACCATTCTATACTCTGTATTCCTGATTCTGGCTCGTCTGACTACCCCCGTGTTGCTGACCTGGTTTTGTATTACGACATTGTCTTTGATTAACCCTTTCTGTCTAGCTAGTATATATATACATGGCCAATTGTAAGGACTAGACAGTTAGGGATTCTTTTACAGCTACCCTGTTGGTAGCTTTTGGGCTCCGTGGAGTGTTGGGCTTTAAGGACTGCATGGTGGGATCTGGGAACCGTGACATTACGATCTGGCCAAATGGATCCCGCAGACTTAGCACAGCATTTGAGTAACTTTGTATCCAGACAGGACGAGCAGGACCATAGAATGGATCAGTTTGCTCTCGCCTTACAAACTATCCTGACTCGTACGGCTCACCTGGAACCAGCTGGGGTTGCACCTCCACCTGCTATACCTGTGTCCCCTGTCGGTCAGACTTCCCAGGTACACATGACCGCTCCTATGAGGTTTGCCAGGGATTTTTGGTCCATGTGGATATTCATTTCAAACTAAATCCACAAATGTTTAACACTGACATAGCCAAAGTGGGGTTCATTATTAACCATCTGTCTGGCAGAGTGTTGACATGGGCGAATCCTTTATGGGAGGCAGAGAAGCCTATGATACTGAACTATAAAGAATTCATAGCCGAGTTAAAACGTACGTTTAATTCTACCAGAAAGGCCAAGGTAGCTGGCAAATCCTTGTTCCGCATGCGTCAAGGGAACAGGACTGTGTCTGATTATGCTATAGAATACATACTTGAAAACGAGAGAAATCTCAATGTATCCTTCCTGGTAAAATCCTTTATAAATAAATTTAAAACGTTGGTTTCTGACGTGAACTGGACTAATGAGGCTCTGGTTCTGGCTTATATGGAGGGGTTATCAGAGTCATTGATGCATGAGTTGGCTCCTCGTAAATTACCTGAGGTGTTGAGTGAACTCATAGATTATTGTATAGATCTGGATGATCAGATAAGGGACAGAAGAACACCAAGAGAGAAACCTAAGAGACTGTTACCAAGGTTGGCCCCTGTCTTTCAGGCACCACCTAGAGAGTCATCTCCTCCCTCTGAGCCAATGCAACTAGGCCATACTAGGCTGACAGAGGAAGAGAGAACAAGGCGTCTTCGTGAGGGATCATGCCTGTATTGTGGTATAAAAGGACATTTATGACTTCAATGTCCTGCTCGCCCTAGAATGCATGATTGGTCGGAAAACTACCGCACCTAAGGCAGCTGAGGAGATAGGCCTTGGGTTTGACGTTCATGTCTCCTGTCAAAGACACTAGACTCTTGTTACCAGTATCCATAGCTTGGGAGACCAAGACCACTCATACTACCGCTTTTGTTGATTCTGGGGCTGCTGGTAATTTCATTGATGTTGAATACGCTTCCTCCATCTCTCTCCCTCTGGTTGTAAGACAGACACCCTTGGCCGTCTAAGCCATAGACGGTAGGCCGTTATCCTGCCCCAGGATAACTCACGATACTGTTACAGTGGTTCTTACCACTGGTCTCTTGCACAAAGAAGAGATCATATTTCAGGTTATCCGTTCACCTTCCAATCCTGTTGTGCTTGGTTTCCCTTGGTTGGTGGAACATAATCCTGTTATTGATTGGGCTAAGGGAGAGATACAGTCTTGGAGTCCTGCTTGTTTTGTGAATTGTTTAATACCCATTCAGCATATTGGTGCCCTGAACACACCTACAGCTCCTCCATTGTCTACCAAGGTTCCTGACTGGTATGCCGACCTCAGGGCTGTATTCGATAAAAGAGAGGCAGAGAAACTACCTCCACATAGACCGTATGATTGCGCCATAGATATTCATCCAGGTACCATGCCTCCTCGAGGCAAAGTATATCCTCTATCCATAAAAGAGAACCAAATCATGGAGGAGTACATAAAGGAGAATTTGGAGAGAGGTTTTATCAGACGTTCCTCTTCTCCAGCAGGGGCTGGGTTCTTTTTTCTATCTAAAAAAGGAGATTTAGGCCCGTGTATCGATTATAGGGGGCTTAACAAGATCACCATCAAGAATGTGTACCCTATCCCTCTCATATCAGAACTGTTCGACAGGTTAAGGGGATCAGCAGTATACACAAAACTCGATTTAAGAGGGGCTTACAACCTGATACGTATAAAAGAGGGGCATGAGTGGAAAACAGCATTTAACACCAGGAGTGGGCATTATGAATATCTGGTCATGCCTTTCGGTCTTTGTAATGCTCCAGCTGTATTCCAAGATTTCATTAATGATGTGCTCAGAGAGTTTTTGCAATCCTTTGTTATCGTATACCTAGATGATATACTGATTTACTCTCCCGATCTGAAAACCCACCATGAACATGTCAGACAGGTATTAGGAAAACTACTAGACAATGGTCTTTATTGCAAACTGGAGAAGTGTTTATTCGACATTACTACTGTGAAATTTCTTGGGTACATTAACATTATCACTCCAGAAGGTTTTGAGATGGATCCTTCCAAACTCACGGCCATCTCAGAATGGCCTCTTCCCCAAGGCCTCAAAGCCATACAGAGGTTTTTGGGGTTTTCCAACTACTACAGGAGATTTATCAAGAATTATTCCACTGTAGCTTCTCCTATCATTAATATGACACGTAAAGGTCTGAAGAATCAGGTCTGGTCTTCACAATCCAAACAGGCATTCGAAGCTCTCAAACAGGCTTTCACTTCCGCTCCAGTGTTACGGCATCCTGATCCCAGAATTCCATTTGTTCTTGAGGTTGATGCTTCCGAGATAGGACAGCCCCAATGCCTATCTCAAAGAGAGTCTCCAGGGAAGCCTCTACATCCTTGTGGGTTCTTTTCAAGAAAATTATCACCAGCAGAACGCAATTATGATATCAGTAACAGAGAATTGCTTGCTATTGTGTCTGCCCTGTCAGAGTGGAGACATTTGTTGGAAGGTACTCTTGACCCTTTGTTAATAATCACTGATCATAAGAACCTTACGTACATCGGGGATGCTAAACATCTGAACTAGAGACAGGCCAGGTGGTCATTACTACCGTCTCGGTTTAATTTTGTGTTGACTTACAGACCAGGTGACCGCAATGTAATGGCTGATGCCTTATCTCGTCAATATGACCCCTATGAATCAAATACACAAGACCACATCCTATAGTTCCTCCTGAACGTATTGTGGCTTCCACTGTCTTGTCTGTTTCCTCGCCTTTCCTGGAACGCCTCCAAGCAGCTCAAATGGGGGCTCCACCTAACAAGCCTCCAGATGTGTTGTTTGTTCCTGAAAAGGAAAGACAAGAATTACTCATAATGTTTCATGATTCAAAACCAGCAGGTCATCCTGGTATTACTAAGACTCTTACCAGTATCTCCAGACAGTTCTGGTGGCCCACCATGCGACAGGACATACGTCTGTTTGTTTTGGCTAGTCAAGTCTGTGCCAGAAGCAAAACCAGTAAAACCTTGCCTGTCGGTCTATTGCAGCCTTTACCCATTCCTAATAGGCCTTGGTCTCATCTATCCATGGATTTTATTGTGAACTTGCCGAGGTCCAAGGGTCATACTGTGGTTCTGACAGTTGTAGACCGCTTCTCCAAAATGGCTCATTTTGTTCCTTTACCTAAGCTTCCTACAGCCAAAGAACTGGCGGTCGTCTTTGCTAGAGAGATTGTACGAATACATGGGGTTCCGTCTGAAATAGTCTCTGACAGAGGAGCTCAGTTCGTCTCTCGTTTCAAAAAGACAGCATTCAATAATTATAAAAAAACTCAGGCAAACCTATAAGATTAGGCAGAAAGAGGCAAAGCAATTTATAAGAGCTTCCAAAGCACACGCAGAAGAGAAAATAGCTCAGTCAGTAAAAAAGGGGGACAAAACATTTTTTAGATACATAAACGAGAAAAGAAAAGTAAAACAAGGATTAGTAAGATTAAAAACAAAGGAAGGAGGGTATGTAGAAGAGGATAAAAGTCTCGCTGACTGCCTCAATGAATATTTTTGTTCAGTCTTTGCAGAAGAAAAGGAAGGAAAGGGACCTCAGTTAGGAGGAAACACTAACGAGACATTTACATATCAGCTTACAGAGGAGGAGGTTCTACAGCAGCTGTCTAAAGTAAAGACAAATAAGTCAATGGGGCCTGATGGGATCCACCCTAAATTATTAAAAGAGCTCAGTGATGTAATAGCAAAACCGTTAGCAAAGATTGGTTAAATAAATCTGTTAACGGGAGTCGTCCCAGAAGACTGGAAATTAGCAAATGTTGTGCCCATTTACAAGAAGGGTAGTATGGAGGAATCGGGGAACTATAGGCCAGTTAGTCTTACATCAGTAGTGGGGAAATTAATGGAAACCATGTTAAAGGAAAGGATTGTTGAACATCTAAAAACACATAGATTACAGGATCAGAAACAACATGGGTTTACCTCAGGGAGATCATGCCAAACTAATCTTATTGATTTTTTTTGATTTGGTAACAAAAATAATAGACACAGGTGGTGCAGTAGACATTGCTTATTTAGATTTCAGTAAGGCTTTTGATACTGTTCCGCATAGAAGCTTATCAATAAATTGCAATCTTTGAGCTTGGATTCCAATATTGTTGATGGATTAGGCAGTGGCTGAGTGACAGGCAACAGAGGGTTGTGGTAAATGGAGTTTATTCGGCACAAGGTCTTGTTACCAGTGGGGTACCTCAGGGGTCAGTACTTGGACCCATTCTCTTTAATATTTTTATTAGTGATATTGCAGAAGGTATTAATGGAAAAGTATGTCTTTTTGCTGATGACACAAAGATTTGCAACAGGGTTGACGTTCCTGGAGGGATCAGCCAAATGACAAATGATTTAGGTAAACTAAAAAAATGGTGGGAGCTGTGGCAATTGAGTTTTAATGTGGATAAGTGCAAGATAATGCACCTGGGACGTAAAAACCCAAGGGCTGAAAATAGAATATTTGATACATCTGAGGGTTGGGATTTAGGGGTTATTATTGCAGAGGATCTAAGGGTAAGTAGTCAATGTAATAGAGCAGCAGGAAATGCTGGCAGAATGCTTGGTTGTGTAGGGAGAGCCTGTATTAGCAGTAGGAAAAGGGAAGTGCTCATGCCACTGTACAGAGCACTGGTGAGACCTCACTTGGAGTACTGTGTGCAGTACTGGAGACCGTATCTCCAGAAGGATATAGACATCTTAGAGAGAGTTCAAAGAAGGGCTACTAAAATGGTGTACGGCTTGAAGGAGAAAAGTTACCAGGAAAGGCTTAATGATCTTAACATGTACAGCTTGGAAAAAGACGAGACAGAGGAGATATGATAGAAACATTTAAATACGTAAAGGGAATCCACAAGGTAGAGGAAGGGAGTATATTTAAAAGGAAACAAAGTAGCAAAACAAGAGGACATAGTCTTAGATTAGAGGGGCAAAGGTTTAAAAGTAACATCAGGAAGCATTATTTTACTGAGAGGGTGGTGGATACATGGAACAGTCTTCCAGTAGAAGTGGTAGAGGCCAAAACAGTAATTGAATTTAAGCAGGCATGGGATAGGCATAAGGCTATCCTAAACAAAAGATAAATCCAGGTAAAGTATCCATGTAATTGGGCAGACTAGATGGGCCGAAAGGTTCTTATCTGCCAACATTTTTCTATGTTTCTATGTATTCCTCCCATGATTGCAACTCACAATCAAAGGGGTTCACCTAACCCACCAGTGCCATCCTGTCTCAGCAGACAACTTCTTTTCCTGCAGTTTTCTTTTATTAGCTAGTCTTCAGCTGCTATGCAGACTTTGAACCTTTCCATAACAGTCTCTCAATACACACCGGTTTATCCCATCCTCGTCGCCAATGTAATATCTTCATATGACTGATGCAGAGACAGGTGGTGGATGAATTACTTATTCTCTTTATTTGCTGGTACAGACACAGCTCTCCCACTCAGGAAACTGACAACAACAACCCCTGACCCGGAAACATATTTACATTAACAGAAAACAGGTAACACAAACAACTATGCCCTCTAGTGGTAGATAAGTATAACACTAACCTACTACATCCCCTTCCCTCTGATAACACTAGTTTCAAAAATGCAGTTTACGTGTCCATAGGCACACAGAAACTTCTACTAAACTCGGGACTTCGGGTAGACTACCTCCGTCCCAGTGAATAACAGGACGCATTCTTGTCTAGGGATGAGCTGTTCGGTTCGATCGGTTCGTAGTTCGCATCGAACATAGCCTGTTCGCGAACTACGAACATTTCCGCCTGTTCGCCGCGTGTTCGACCACAATGGACAACAATTGACAACAACCCCTGACTTGGAAACATTTACATTAACAGAAAACAGGTAAAAAAATACAAACAACTATGCCCTCTAGTGGTAAATAAGTATAACACTGATCTACTACAAAAGCACAATTAGTAAGCTTTGTCACACTGTGTATGCTGTGTCCGTGCTTGCTGTGTGTGCTATGTTGGTGCCTGCTGTGTGTCTGTGTATACCTGTGTTGGTGCTTGCTGTGTGTCTGTGTATGCTGTGTTAGTGCTTGCTGTGTATGCTGTGTTAGTGCTTGCTGTGTGTCGGTATGCTGTGCACAGTCTGCAGACTGTATACACACACAATGTTATGCAAGACAGTCACATAAAGTCTCTACTAGACGCAGCATTTGCAGCTGGAGATGCAGGAGCTAAGAGACAGTCAGCGCAGACTGCAAATCCAGCTGAGAGAGCTTCAAGAGGAGCAGCACATGAGAGACAGTCAGCAGTCCATGAGTGCAAGTCAGCGCTCGCTGCACTCGGAGATCCAGCAGAGCACAGCGCAGCACGAGGTGACTCTAACGGCTGAAATGTCTGTCTCTTCTTTACCTTCTACAACCGCTGTCTTTTATGTGTTTGTTGTGTATATTTACCTGCTCTCTCCATCTCAGAATGCCGTCTCATACAGTGTCTCTCCATTTGTCCCCTATGTCGTCTCATAGAGTCTCTCTTTCTCCCCATGCCGTCTCGCACAGTGTCTCTCCCTTTCTCTCCTACTTTGTCACAGAGTCTCTCTCTCTATGTCGCCTCTCTCTCTATGTCGTCTCTCTCACAGTGTCTATCAGAGTATCTCTGGTAGCCCCTTCTCCACCTTTATTGTGTCTGTGCTCTGATGTGACCCCCATACACAGAGACAGGATGTAGGAAAGATACATGGTACCGCTCTGTTCAGTGGCCGGGTTTTTCCCTGATAGTAGGAGTGAAGGTAAAGATCTCATCACAGAGGTGGTATGAAACACACAACTAGCCAGGCCCCACAGCCAAGACTCAGACAAAGCCAGGTCAAAATCAGAACAAACTGGCAGAGAAACAATAGTTTCCTGGGTGACCAAGACCAGGCCAGGGCATGGGACGGGCGGACCAGCCGGCTTAAACAGAAAATGGAACATGATCTCCTAACCAGGCCTGACTGTCATGGCGTATACGTGACCCAACACATAGAAGGTCTCATCCAGAAACGACGGTCCTAGTAATGAGCAGATAAATTGAGCACAGAGTAAGCGAATCATAAACAAGCCATAGGTCAGGAGAACAGAGGTACACAGCAACAAGGAATAACAAGCTGAGGCAAGGACAGGAGAAATACAAATAACCAAAAACAAGCCAGAGGTCAGGAGACCAGAGGAACACAGCAACGAGAATTTGAAGTCCAGGCCAGGAAAAATGGATAGTCAAAAACAAGAAGCCAGAGGTCAGGAGAACAGGGGTACACAGCAACAAGGAATAACAAGCTGAGGCCAGGACAGGAGAAATACGAATAACCAAAAACAAGTCCGAGGTCAGGAGAACAGAGGTACACAACAAGGAAAACAAGTTGCGGTCAGGACAGGAGAAATTAAGACAGACGAAGCAAGCAGAGGTCTGTGAAGAAAATGACGCAGAAATGTGTCCCGGTCACGACCGTGGTAGAGGGGAAGAGGTTATGAGCCCAATATGCAGTGAATAACGAGCTAAGCCACGTGGATAAAAGGTACAATGGGGGTTTATAATGTACAGACAGCAGTATGGGATGTGATGGACAGGGCAGGAATGGAGATGACTGAGGAGGTATTGCAGGGAGGAACAAGACACGGGGACACTGGGGGAAACACAGCAGGAGACTTGCATCAGACTCGAGACAGGAAGCCTGTGGCACTGGAGCCGTGGAAGCAGGGGGGCACTGGAGCCATGGAAGCATGGGGCAATGGAGATGTGGAAGCATGGGGCACTGGATTCGTGGAAGCATGGGGCACTGGATTCGTGGAAGCATGGGGCACTGGAGATGTGGAAGCAGAGGGCACTGGAGCCGGAGAAGCAGGGGGCACTGGAGCCGTGGAAGCATGGGGCAATGGAGATGTGGAAGCATGGGGCACTGGATTCGTGGAAGCATGGGGCACTGGAGATGTGGAAGCAGAGGGCACTGGAGCCGGAGAAGCAGGTGGGCACTGGAGCCGTGGAAGCATGGGGCAATGGAGATGTGGAAGCATGGGGCACTGGATTCGTGGAAGCATGGGGCACTGGATTCGTGGAAGCATTGGGCACTGGAGATGTGGAAGCAGCGGGGAATGGAGCCGGAGAAGCAGGGGGGCATTGGAGCCGGAGAAGCAGGGGGGCACTGGAGCCGTGGAAGCAGGGGGGCCGTGGAAGCAGGAGGGCACTGGAGCCGTGGAAGCAGGGGGGCAGTGGAAGCAGGGGGGCACTGGAGCCGTGGAAGCAGGGGGGGTACTGCAGCCGTGGATACAGCGTTATGCAATAATCATAGTACAGTCCATGCAATGGGTCGTGGCCGGCGACTGGCAAACGTAATCAAAAGTCCAAGCAAGGGTCGGCACACAAGTAATTCAAAAGAAGCATAGGAAGGTGCAGGCTTCAAGGGTAAAGGCTCCCAGGTATCTATGGGTGCTTCACCCTTATAAAGGGAAAGACAGGCCTCGTTATAGGGAACACCTGGTGTGAGCACACAGCCAGAATCTGGCTGAAGGTGGCGTTGCAGGAAGGATGCTTCCCAGGCTCAGTAAGGAGGGTGCAGTACCACCTTTGGCTTCTTGCCACGGCGACGACGGAGTGATTCACGACAGTCCTAAGTCAAAGCTGTGGGACAATTGAGGTGCAACGTCAGTCTGGGAGGGGGGGAGACACAGGAGGTCTCAAAACCGCAGAATCCAAGGACTGTAAGAAAGGTTCCTAACACTGATGGCCGCAGAATAAATAAAGCCCAGGCGGCAGCAATGTCAGAATCTGCAGGTGAACAGGGCTACTAACTATTCAAAGCCACAAAGACTCTTCAGTACCTCTTCCATGCTCCCATTCAGCCTCCCAGTAGTCCCATTCAGCCTCCCAGTAGTCCCATTCAGCTTTCCCAGTACGCCTATTCAGCTCTCCCCTCCCAGTATTCCCATACTCCCATACAGCTCTCCTCTCCCCAGTATTCCCATACTCCCATTCAGCTCTCCTCTCCCAGTATTCCCATGCTCCCATTCAGCTCTCCTCTCCCCAGTATTCCCATACTCCCATTCAGCTTTCCCCTCCCAGTATTCCCATACTCCCATTCAGCTTTCCCCTCCCAGTATTCCCATACTCCCATTCAGCTCTCCTCTCCCAGTATTCCCATGCTCCCATTCAGCTCTCCTCTCCCCAGTATTCCCATACTCCCATTCAGCTCTCCCCTCCCAGTATTCCCATACTCCCATTCAGCTCTCCTCTCCCCAGTATTCCCATACTCCCATTCAGCTCTCCCCTCCCAGTATTCCCATGCTCCCATTCAGCTTTCCCCTCCCAGTATTCCCATACTCCCATTCAGCTCTCCTCTCCCCAGTATTCCCATACTCCCATTCAGCTTTCCCCTCCCAGTATTCCCATACTCCCATTCAGCTCTCCCCTCCCAGTATTCCCATACTCCCATTCAGCTCTCCTCTCCCAGTATTCCCATACTCCCATTCAGCTCTCCTCTCCCAGTATTCCCATACTCCCATTCAGCTCTCCTCTCCCAGTATTCCCATACTCCCATTCAGCTCTCCTCTCCCAGTATTCCCATACTCCCATTCAGCTCTCCCCTCCCAGTATTCCCATACTCCCATTCAGCTCTCCTCTCCCAGTATTCCCATACTCCATTCAGCTCTCCCCTCCCAGTATTCCCATACTCCCATTCAGCTCTCCTCTCCCAGTATTCCCATACTCCCATTCAGCTCTCCCCTCCCAGTATTCCCATACTCCCATTCAGCTCTCCTCCCAGTATTCCCATACTCCCATTCAGCTCTCCCCTCCCAGTATTCCCATACTCCCATTCAGCTCTCCTCTCCCAGTATTCCCATGCTCCCATTCAGCTCTCCTCTCCCAGTATTCCCATACTCCCATTCAGCTCTCCTCTCCCAGTATTCCCATACTCCCATTCAGCTTTCCCCTCCCAGTATTCCCATACTCCCATTCAGCTCTCCTCTCCCAGTATTCCCATGCTCCCATTCAGCTCTCCCTCTCCCAGTATTCCCATACTCCCATTCAGCTCTCCTCTCCCAGTATTCCCATACTCCCATTCAGCTCTCCCCTCCAGTATTCCCATACTCCCATTCAGCTCTCCCTCCCAGTATTCCCATACTCCCATTCAGCTCTTCCCCTCCCAGTATTCCATACTCCTCACAGCTCCCTCCCAGTATTCCCATACTCCCATTCAGCTCTCTCTCCCAGTATTCCCATACTCCCATTCAGCTCTCCTCTCCCAGTATTCCCATACTCCCATTCAGCTCTCCCTCCCAGTATTCCCATACTCCCATTCAGCTCTCCTCTCCCAGTATTCCCATACTCCCATTCAGCTCTCCCCTCCCAGTATTCCCATACTCCCATTCAGCTCTCCTCTCCCAGTATTCCCATGCTCCCATTCAGCTCTCCCCTCCCAGTATTCCCATACTCCCATTCAGCTCTCCTCTCCCAGTATTCCCATGCTCCCATTCAGCTTTCCTCCCAGTATTCCCATACTCCCATTCAGCTCTCTCCCCAGTATTCCCATGCTCCCATTCAGCTTTCCCTCCCAGTATTCCCATACTCCCATTCAGCTCTCCCCTCCCAGTATTCCCATACTCCCATTCAGCTCTCCTCTCCCAGTATTCCCATACTCCCATTCAGCTCTCCTCTCCCAGTATTCCCATACTCCCATTCAGCTCTCCCCTCCCAGTATTCCCATACTCCCATTCAGCTTTCCCTCCCAGTATTCCCATACTCCCATTCAGCTCTCCTCTCCCAGTATTCCCATACTCCCATTCAGCTCTCCCTCCCAGTATTCCCATACTCCCATTCAGCTCTCTCTCCCCAGTATTCCCATACTCCCATTCAGCTCTCCCCTCCCAGTATTCCCATACTCCCATTCAGCTCTCTCTCTCCAGTATTCCCATACTCCCATTCAGCTCTCCTCTCCCAGTATTCCCATACTCCCATTCAGCTCTCCTCTCCCAGTATTCCCATACTCCCATTCAGCTCTCCTCCCAGTATTCCATACTCCCATTCAGCTCTCCCTCCCAGTATTCCCATACTCCCATTCAGCTTTCCCCTCCCAGTATTCCCATACTCCCATTCAGCTTTCCCCTCCCAGTATTCCCATGCTCCCGTTCAGCTCTCCTCTCCCAGTATTCCCATACTCCCATTCAGCTCTCCTCTCCCAGTATTCCCATTCAGCTCTCCTCTCCCCGGTATTCCCATACTCCCATTCAGCTCTCCCCTCCCAGTATTCCCATACTCCCATTCAGCTCTCCTCTCCCCAGTATTCCCATACTCCCATTCAGCTCTCCCCTCCCAGTATTCCCATGCTCCCATTCAGCTCTCCCCTCCCAGTATTCCCATACTCCCATTCAGGTCTCCCCTCCCAGTATTCCCATGCTCCCATTCAGCTCTCCCCTCCCAGTATTCCCATACAGCTCTCCTCTCCCAGTATTCCCATACTCCCATTCAGCTCTCCCTCCCAGTATTCCCATACTCCCATTCAGCTCTCCCTCCCAGTATTCCCATGCTCCCATTCAGCCTTCCCCTCCCAGTATTCCCATGCTCCCATTCAGCTCCTCTCCCAGTATTCCCATGCTCCCATTCAGCTCTCCTCTCCCAGTATTCCCATACTCCCATTCAGCTCTCCTCTCCCAGTATTCCCATTCCCATTCAGCTTTCCCCTCCCAGTATTCCATACTCCCATTCAGCTCTCCTCTCCCAGTATTCCCATACTCCCATTCAGCTCTCCTCTCCCAGTATTCCCATACTCCCATTCAGCTCTCCTCTTCCCAGTATTCCCATACTCCCATTCAGCTCTCCTCTCCCAGTATTCCCATACTCCCATTCAGCTCTCCTCTCCCCAGTATTCCCATACTCCATTCAGCTTTCCCCTCCCAGTATTCCATACTCCCATTCAGCTTTCCCCTCCCAGTATTCCCATGCTCCCGTTCAGCTCTCCTCTCCCAGTATTCCCATACTCCCATTCAGCTCTCCTCTCCCAGTATTCCCATTCAGCTCTCCTCTCCCCGGTATTCCCATACTCCCATTCAGCTCTCCCCTCCCAGTATTCCCATACTCCCATTCAGCTCTCCCCTCCCAGTATTCCCATACTCCCATTCAGCTCTCCCTCCCAGTATTCCCATACTCCCATTCAGCTCTCCCCTCCCAGTATTCCCATACTCCCATTCAGGTCTCCCCTCCCAGTATTCCCATGCTCCCATTCAGCTCTCCCCTCCCAGTATTCCCATACAGCTCTCCTCTCCCAGTATTCCCATACTCCCATTCAGCTCTCCTCTCCCAGTATTCCCATACTCCCATTCAGCTCTCCCCTCCCAGTATTCCCATACTCCCATTCAGCTTTCCCCTCCCAGTATTCCCATACTCCCATTCAGCTCTCCTCTCCCAGTATTCCCATGCTCCCATTCAGCTCTCCTCTCCCAGTATTCCCATACTCCCATTCAGCTCTCCTCTCCCCAGTATTCCCATACTCCCATTCAGCTTCCCCTCCCAGTATTCCCATACTCCCATTCAGCTCTCCCCTCCCAGTATTCCCATACTCCCATTCAGCTCTCTCTCCCAGTATTCCCATGCTCCCATTCAGCTCTCCTTCCCCCCCAGTATTCCCATACTCCCATTCAGCTCTCCTCTCCCAGTATTCCCATACTCCCATTCAGCTCTCCTCTCCCAGTATTCCCATACTCCCATTCAGCTCTCCTCTCCCCAGTATTCCCATACTCCCATTCAGCTCTCCCCTCCCAGTATTCCCATACTCCCATTCAGCTTTCCTCCCAGTATTCCCATACTCCCATTCAGCTTTCCCCTCCCAGTATTCCCATGCTCCCATTCAGCTCTCCTCTCCCAGTATTCCCATGCTCCCATTCAGCTTCCCCTCCCAGTATTCCCATACTCCCATTCAGCTCTCCTCTCCCAGTATTCCCATACTCCCATTCAGCTCTCCCCTCCCAGTATTCCCATACTCCCATTCAGCTCTCCCCTCCCAGTATTCCCCTACTCCCATTCAGCTCTCCTCTCCCCAGTATTCCCATGCTCCCATTCAGCGCTCCTCTCCCAGTATTCCCATGCTCCCATTCAGCTCTCCCCTCCCAGTATTCCCATACTCCCATTCAGCTCTCCCCTCCCAGTATTCCCATACTCCCATTCAGCTCTCCCCTCCCAGTATTCCCATACAGCTCTCCTCTCCCAGTATTCCCATGCTCCCATTCAGCTCTCCTCTCCCAGTATTCCCATACTCCCATTCAGCTCTCCTCTCCCAGTATTCCCATGCTCCCATTCAGCTCTCCTCTCCCAGTATTCCCATGCTCCCATTCAGCGCTCCTCTCCCAGTATTCCCATGCTCCCATTCAGCTCTCCTCTCCCAGTATTCCCATGCTCCCATTCAGCTCTCCCCTCCCAGTATTCCCATACTCCCATTCAGCTCTCCCCTCCCAGTATTCCCATGCTCCCATTCAGCTTTCCCCTCCCAGTATTCCCATACTCCCATTCAGCTCTCCCCTCCCAGTATTCCCATACTCCCATTCAGCTCTCCTCTCCCAGTATTCCCATGCTCCCATTCAGCTTTCCCCTCCCAGTATTCCCATACTCCCATTCAGCTCTCCCCTCCCAGTATTCCCATACTCCCATTCAGCTCTCCTCTCCCAGTATTCCCATGCTCCCATTCAGCTCTCCTCCCAGTATTCCCATACTCCCATTCAGCTCTCCTCTCCCAGTATTCCCATACTCCCATTCAGCTCTCCTCTCCCAGTATTCCCATACTCCCATTCAGCTCTCCTCTCCCCAGTATTCCCATACTCCCATTCAGCTCTCCTCTCCCAGTATTCCCATACTCCCATTCAGCTCTCCCCTCCCAGTATTCCCATACTCCCATTCAGCTCTCCCCTCCCAGTATTCCCATACTCCCATTCAGCTCTCCTCTCCCAGTATTCCCATGCTCCCATTCAGCTTTCCCCTCCCAGTATTCCCATACTCCCATTCAGCTCTCCCCTCCCAGTATTCCCATACTCCCATTCAGCTTTCCCCTCCCAGTATTCCCATACTCCCATTCAGCTCTCCCCTCCCAGTATTCCCATACTCCCATTCAGCTCTCCTCTCCCAGTATTCCCATACTCCCATTCAGCTCTCCTCTCCCAGTATTCCCATACTCCCATTCAGCTCTCCCCTCCCAGTATTCCCATACTCCCATTCAGCTTTCCCCTCCCAGTATTCCCATACTCCCATTCAGCTCTCCTCTCCCAGTATTCCCATACTCCCATTCAGCTCTCCCCTCCCAGTATTCCCATACTCCCATTCAGCTCTCCTCTCCCAGTATTCCCATACTCCCATTCAGCTCTCCTCTCCCAGTATTCCCATACTCCCATTCAGCTCTCCTCTCCCCAGTATTCCCATACTCCCATTCAGCTCTCCTCTCCCCAGTATTCCCATACTCCCATTCAGCTCTCCTCTCCCAGTATTCCCATACTCCCATTCAGCTTTCCCCTCCCAGTATTCCCATACTCCCATTCAGCTTTCCCCTCCCAGTATTCCCATGCTCCCGTTCAGCTCTCCTCTCCCAGTATTCCCATACTCCCATTCAGCTCTCCTCTCCCAGTATTCCCATTCAGCTCTCCTCTCCCCGGTATTCCCATACTCCCATTCAGCTCTCCCCTCCCAGTATTCCCATACTCCCATTCAGCTCTCCTCTCCCCAGTATTCCATACTCCCATTCAGCTCTCCCCTCCAGTATTCCCATGCTCCCATTCAGCTTCCCCTCCCAGTATTCCCATACTCCCATTCAGCTCTCCCCTCTCCCCAGTATTCCCATTATCCCATTCAGCTCTTCCCTCCCAGTATTCCCATTCAGCTCTCCTCTCCCAGTATTCCCATACTCCCATTCAGCTCTCCTCTCCAGTATTCCATACTCCCATTCAGCTCTCCCCTCCAGTATTCCCACGCTCCATTCAGCTCTCCTCTCCAGTATTCCCATACTCCCATTCAGCTCTCCTCTCCCAGTATTCCCATACTCCCATTCAGCTCTCCCCTCCCAGTATTCCCATACTCCCATTCAGCTTTCCCTCCCAGTATTCCCATACTCCCATTCAGCTCTCCCCTCCCAGTATTCCCATGCTCCCATTCAGCTCTCCTCTCCCAGTATTCCCATACTCCCATTCAGCTCTCCTCTCCCAGTATTCCCATTCAGCTCCTCCCCTCCCAGTATTCCCATGCTCCCATTCAGCTCTCCCCTCCCAGTATTCCCATACTCCCATTCAGCTCTCCTCTCCCCAGTATTCCCATACTCCCATTCAGCTCTCCTCTCCCCAGTATTCCCATGCTCCCATTCAGCTCTCCCCTCCCAGTATTCCCATACTCCCATTCAGGTCTCCCCTCCCAGTATTCCCATACTCTCATTCAGCTCTCCTCTCCCAGTATTCCCATGCTCCCATTCAGCTTTCCCCCTCCCAGTATTCCCATACTCCCATTCAGCTCTCATCTCCCCAGTATTCCCATGCTCCCATTCAGCTCTCCTCTCCCAGTATTCCCATGCTCCCATTCAGCTCTCCCCTCCCAGTATTCCCATACTCCCATTCAGCTTTCCCCTCCCAGTATTCCCATACTCCCATTCAGCTTTCCCCTCCCAGTATTCCCATACTCCCATTCAGCTTCCCTCCCCAGTATTCCCATACTCCCATTCAGCTCTCCCCTCCCAGTATTCCCATGCTCCCATTCAGCTCTCCTCTCCCCAGTATTCCCATACTCCCATTCAGCTCTCCTCTCCCAGTATTCCCATGCTCCCATTCAGCTCTCCCCTCCCAGTATTCCCATGCTCCCATTCAGGTCTCCCCTCCCAGTATTCCCATACTCCCATTCAGCTCTCCTCTCCCAGTATTCCCATGCTCCCATTCAGCTTTCCCCTCCCAGTATTCCCATACTCCCATTCAGCTCTCATCTCCCCAGTATTCCCATGCTCCCATTCAGCTCTCCTCTCCCAGTATTCCCATGCTCCCATTCAGCTCTCCCCTCCCAGTATTCCCATACTCCCATTCAGCTCTCCCCTCCCAGTATTCCCATGCTCCCGTTCAGCTCTCCTCTCCCAGTATTCCCATGCTCCCATTCAGCTCTCCTCTCCCAGTATTCCCATACTCCCATTCAGCTCTCCCCTCCCAGTATTCCCATACTCCCATTCAGCTCTCCTCTCCCCAGTATTCCCATACTCCCATTCAGGTCTCCCCTCCCAGTATTCCCATACTCCCATTCAGCTCTCCTCTCCCAGTATTCCCATACTCCCATTCAGCTCTCCTCTCCCAGTATTCCCATACTCCCATTCAGCTTTCCCCTCCCAGTATTCCCATACTCCCATTCAGCTCTCCCCTCCCAGTATTCCCATACTCCCATTCAGCTTTCCCCTCCCAGTATTCCCATACTCCCATTCAGCTCTCCCCTCCCAGTATTCCCATACTCCCATTCAGCTTTCCCCTCCCAGTATTCCCATACTCCCATTCAGCTTTCCCCTCCCAGTATTCCCATACTCCCATTCAGCTCTCCTCTCCCAGTATTCCCATGCTCCCATTCAGCTCTCCCTTCCCAGTATTCCCATACTCCCATTCAGCTCTCCCCTCCCAGTATTCCCATACTCCCATTCAGCTCTCCCCTCCCAGTATTCCCATACTCCCATTCAGCTCTCCTCTCCCAGTATTCCCATACTCCCATTCAGCTCTCCCTCCCAGTATTCCCATACTCCCATTCAGCTCTCTCTCCCAGTATTCCCATACTCCCATTCAGCTCTCCTCTCCCAGTATTCCCATACTCCCATTCAGCTCTCCTCTCCCAGTATTCCCATACTCCCATTCAGCTTTCCCCTCCCAGTATTCCCATACTCCCATTCAGCTCTCCCCTCCCAGTATTCCCATACTCCCGTTCAGCTCTCCTCTCCCAGTATTCCCATACTCCCATTCAGCTCTCCCTCCCAGTATTCCCATACTCCCATTCAGCTCTCCTCTCCCCAGTATTCCCATACTCCCATTCAGGTCTCCCCTCCCAGTATTCCCATACTCCCATTCAGCTCTCCTCTCCCAGTATTCCCATACTCCCATTCAGCTCTCCTCTCCAGTATTCCCATACTCCCATTCAAGCTCTCCCCTCCCAGTATTCCCATACTCCCATTCAGCTTTCCCCTCCCAGTATTCCCATACTCCCATTCAGCTCTCCTCTCCCAGTATTCCCATACTCCCATTCAGCTTTCCCCTCCCAGTATTCCATACTCCCATTCAGCTCTCCCTCCCAGTATTCCATACTCCCATTCAGCTCTCCTCTCCCAGTATTCCCATACTCCCATTCAGCTTTCCCCTCCCAGTATTCCCATACTCCCATTCAGCTCTCCCCTCCCAGTATTCCCATACTCCCATTCAGCTCTCCTCTCCAGTATTCCCATACTCCCATTCAGCTCTCCCTCCCAGTATTCCCATACTCCCATTCAGCTCTCCCCTCCCAGTATTCCCCTACTCCCATTCAGCTCTCCTCTCCCCAGTATTCCCATGCCCCATTCAGCGCTCCTCTCCCAGTATTCCCATGCTCCCATTCAGCTCTCCCCTCCCAGTATTCCCATACTCCCATTCAGCTCTCCCCTCCCAGTATTCCCATACTCCCATTCAGCTCTCCCCTCCCAGTATTCCCATACAGCTCTCCTCTCCCAGTATTCCCATGCTCCCATTCAGCGCTCCTCTCACAGTATTCCCATACTCCCATTCAGCTCTCCTCTCCCAGTATTCCCATGCTCCCATTCAGCTCTCCTCTCCCAGTATTCCCATGCTCCCATTCAGCGCTCCTCTCCCAGTATTCCCATGCTCCCATTCAGCTCTCCTCTCCCAGTATTCCCATGCTCCCATTCAGCTCTCCCCTCCCAGTATTCCCATACTCCCATTCAGCTCTCCCCTCCCAGTATTCCCATACTCCCATTCAGCTGTCCCCTCCCAGTATTCCCATACTCCCATTCAGCTCTCCCCTCCCAGTATTCCCATACTCCCATTCAGCTCTCCTCTCACAGTATTCCCATACTCCCATTCAGCTCTCCTCTCCCCAGTATTCCCATACTCCCATACAGCTCTCCTCTCCCCAGTATTCCCATACTCCCATTCAGCTCTCCTCTCCCAGTATTCCCATGCTCCCATTCAGCTCTCCTCTCCCAGTATTCCCATACTCCCATTCAGCTCTCCTCTCCCAGTATTCCCATACTCCCATTCAGCTCTCCTCTCACAGTATTCCCATACTCCCATTCAGCTCTCCTCTCCCAGTATTCCCATGCTCCCATTCAGCTCTCCTCTCCCCAGTATTCCCATGCTCCCATTCAGCTCTCCTCTCCCAGTATTCCCATACTCCCATTCAGCTCTCCTCTCCCAGTATTCCCATACTCCCATTCAGCTCTCCTCTCCCAGTATTCCCATGCTCCCATTCAGCTCTCCCCTCCCAGTTTTCCCATACTCCCATTCAGCTCTCCCTCCCAGTATTTCCCAGCTCTCCTCTCCCAGTATTCCCATGCTCCCATTCAGCTCTCCTCTCCCAGTATTCCCATGCTCCCATTCAGCTCTCCCCTCCCAGTATTCCCATACTCCCATTCAGCTCTCCCCTCCCAGTATTCCCATACTCCCATTCAGCTCTCCCCTCCCAGTATTCCCATACAGCTCTCCTCTCCCAGTATTCCCATGCTCCCATTCAGCGCTCCTCTCCCAGTATTCCCATGCTCCCATTCAGCGCTCCTCTCACAGTATTCCCATACTCCCATTCAGCTCTCCTCTCCCAGTATTCCCATGCTCCCATTCAGCTGTCCCCTCCCAGTATTCCCATACTCCCATTCAGCTCTCCCCTCCCAGTATTCCCATACTCCCATTCAGCTCTCCTCTCCCAGTATTCCCATACTCCCATTCAGCTCTCCTCTCCCAGTATTCCCATACTCCCATTCAGCTGTCCCCTCCCAGTATTCCCATGCTCCCATTCAGCTCTCCCCTCCCCAGTATTCCCATACTCCCATTCAGCTCTCCCCTCCCAGTATTCCCATACTCCCATTCAGCTCTCCTCTCCCAGTATTCCCATACTCCCATTCAGCTCTCCTCTCCCAGTATTCCCATACTCCCATTCAGCTCTCCTCTCCCAGTATTCCCATGCTCCCATTCAGCTCTCCCCTCCCAGTATTCCCATACAGCTCTCCTCTCCCAGTATTCCCATACTCCCATTCAGCTCTCCCCTCCCAGTAGTCCCATGCTCCCATTCAGCTCTCCCCTCCCAGTATTCCCATGCTCCCATTCAGCTCTCCTCTCCCAGTAGTCCCATGCTCCCATTCAGCTCTCCCCTCCCAGTATTCCCATACTCCCATTCAGCTCTCCCCTCCCAGTATTCCCATACTCCCATTCAGCGCTCCTCTCCCAGTATTCCCATACTCCCATTCAGCTCTCCTCTCCCCAGTATTCCCATACTCCCATTCAGCTCTCCTCTCCCAGTAGTCCCATGCTCCCATTCAGCTCTCCCCTCCCAGTATTCCCATACTCCCATTCAGCTCTCCTCCCTCACAGTATTCCCATGCTCCCATTCAGCTTTCCCTCCCAGTATTCCCATGCTCCCATTCAGCTCTCCTCTCCCAGTAGTCCCATGCTCCCATTCAGCTCTCCCCTCCCAGTATTCCCATACTCCCATTCAGCTCTCCCCTCCCAGTATTCCCATACTCCATTCAGCTCTCCCCTCCCAGTATTCCCATACTCCCATTCAGCGCTCCTCTCCCAGTATTCCCATACTCCCATTCAGCTCTCCTCTCCCAGTATTCCCATACTCCCATTCAGCTCTCCCCTCCCAGTATTCCCATACTCCCATTCAGCTCTCCTCTCCCAGTATTCCCATACTCCCATTCAGCTCTCCCCTCCCAGTATTCCCATACTCCCATTCAGCTCTCCTCTCCCAGTATTCCCATACTCCCATTCAGCTCTCCTCTCCCAGTATTCCCATACTCCCATTCAGCTCTCCCCTCACAGTATTCCCATGCTCCCATTCAGCCGTCCTCTCCTCAGTCCCACCAGTATTCCTATGCTTCTGTTCAGCTCGCCTCAGGCTCTCATGTAGCCTCCTCTCATCCTCTCTGCCCTCCAGTATTCCCCCCCAGCTCAGTCACAGGGTCTCGCCTGGACTCACAATAGACAATTGGATCTTTGTGATCCTTCTTCCTACGGGAATTGAGTTCTACAAGCCTGTCCTGGTCTGTGTGTGACCAACACTCAGAGAGTTGTTGCAATGCTCCACGGAACACGTTACTTCTGACCTGATTAGTCATACTCCTGTGCCATACATAAGACTTATAACCAGTGGTCCATGTGTAGGTTAGCAAAGTATCATGAAGCCATTTCTCCTTGGTGCAGGAATATGGTGGTGCTCTGGCCTGCACTGGGATAACTCAGGCTTAACTCTGGAATTCCTGGACTACATGGATTAGTTTATTTTATAGTCACTCAACATTGACCTGCAGAGGGTGTGGACCAAAGACTGGTGTGGATCAATAACGAAAATACAGTCCTTGCAGATGTAAAAAAAATATGGAAGTGTCAAGTTCTTCATTCACCTTGTGTGCAGGTCAGGCTGTCCAATGTCCAGCCAACATTTGGATATGTCAAGCTCGCCTTCTGTGATGTATAAATGTCAGGTTCTCTATTAACTATGAGTAACGTCAGGCTGTCCTTCCCACATGTTTCAGTGTCAGGTTCATCTTCCATCCATGGTCAGTTCTTGTAAGGAGATATTTCCTATGCAGGGCGGAAATCATGGGGCGAGCATTTGCTGGTGTCTTGTAGCATAGTATGTATCTCTGTATTTTCCACTCCCTTAGTGACGTGTTCCCTGCGTCGTTCTTCAGGAGGTTTCTCTTTTCTTGTGGCCTTTAATTTATTGTTGAATGTTCCTCGGTCAGTGTGGACTGAAAAGCATTGTTCATCCTGCTTTACCATTAAACCTCTCCCAGCAGTTTGGGGAATGTCCTGATGAAGAACTGTGTGCTACTGATGGACGAATGGAGACATATCTCAGCCAGAGGGAGGAGGAACAGGAGAAAGAGGTCACTCAGCTACAGAATCAGGTGAGAAAGACAAGCCGTGTCTCTTGGTGTCTCAACCAGAGACCCAGTGGATGCCACGTCACAATATGGAAACCTCGTTGTGAATGGCGCAGTATAACAACTCTTCTGTCTCCAGGTGTCTCAGCAACATATAGAACTGGAATCTGTGCGGGAAGAGCTGCGGAAACTCCGAGATGAATCCCAGCCGGCTGACCAGGACCATGTCCTGAGACAGGCGGTGTATGACCGTGACGAGGCCATCATAAAGTGAGTGATGTGTAGACGCTCCAACACTCTGCAGAGTGTGTCATGGGGTAGGAGCCTTGAAATCGAAGAAGTATTCAGTTGTCCTCTACTGGGGCTTTACTTTTTGTAGAGGAATTGCCAACATGTCAAGCAATGAACTCTTCTTGGTGGCGACTGCCTTTATATGGGGAAAGACGTGTTCCGTGTGGCCTGTAAACCTTGACATGTGTCTTCTGTCCCGACAGGAAGAGGGAGCTGGAGATGGAACTGGCCAACTGCTGCCAGGAAAAGGAGTCCCTGAGCCTTCAATTATTAGGTGCTGTACAGCAAAAAGTCATGCTGAGCCAGGAGCTTGAGGCCTGGCAGGTGAGGATGAGGGCTTGCAGGGGGTAGCTTTGGGATTGAGGGGGGAATATGTTGGGAAACATAAAAGGGTGAATAGTTGCCATGGTCTGTGGTCAAGGCAGGGGAACGTGGTGGGAAAGGTTAGGGGGGGGTAATTGCCATGGTCCCTAGGCACGGCAGAGGCAAATGCCGTGGTGGGATGAGTATAGAGGTGAATAGTTGCAATGGTCTCCAAACATGGCAGGTGCACGTGGTGGGACGTGTATAGGGGTGAATAGTTACCATGGTCAGGGCTCATGGTAGGGGAACATGGTGGGACGTGTATAAGGGTGCATATTTGTCATGGCAGGAACACATGGTGGGACGCGTATAGAGGTGAATAGTTGCCATGGTCTGGGCACACGGCAGGGGAATGTGGTGGGATGTATATAGGGGTGAATAGTTCCTGTGTCCTGCGGGCATGTGGTGGGATGCGTATAAGAGTGAATAGTCCCTGTGGCCTGGGCTCATGGCTGGGGAAAGTGGTGGGACGTGTATAGGGGTGGATAGTTCCCGTGGTCTTGGGTCATGGCAGGAAAACATGGTGGTATGCGTAATTGTGAATAGTCGCCATGGTCTGGAGTCATGGCTGGGGAACGTGGTGGGACGCGTATAGGGGTGAATAGTTGCCACGGTCTGGGGTTATAGAAATCGACAAAGCCATGTCCTTTGGGACTGGGAGTATCCAAGGTCTTGCGGAAAGGGTGGTGGGAGAGCTTTACTGGATGTCGCTGTGATTTTTTTGATTTGGAAGTGGTGACCCCTTTTAACCCCCACTTTATCGGCAGGATGACATGCAACTCGTTATCAGTCAACAGCTGAAGACCCAACGCGAGACACAAAAAGACTCTGAGGACTCGTCACAGAACCCAGTGAGAAGAGAGAACTCCAGGCGACCACGGGACACTGGGGGCGGGATATTATCATTCCTCAAAAGGATGTAAGGGGAGCAAAGCCTACCACGCGAGGAAGAAAAGCCTGCCCCTGTGGAAGGAGCAAAGCCTGCCCCTGAGAAACAAGCAAAGCCTGCCCCTGTGGGGCGATCAAACCCTGCCCCTGCGGAAAAGGAAACCCTGCCCCTGCGGAAAAAGCAAACCCTGTCCCTGTGGAAAAGGAAACCCTGTCCCTGCGGAAAAAGCAAACCCTGTCCCTGTGGAAAAGGAAACCCTGCCCCTGCGGAAAAAGCAAACCCTGTCCCTGTGGAAAAAGCAAACCCTGTCCCTGTGGAAAAAGCAAACCCTGTCCCTTCGGAAAAGCAAACACTTCCCCTGAGGAAGAAACACCTGCCCCTGAGGGAGGAGCAAAACCTATCCCTAAGGAGATAAGAAAGCCCGCCCCTAAGGACCCTGCAAAATGATTGGACAAACATACTCTTGTGTCATACAGCTCCATTCTGAAACCTTGCAATGGGATGGCAGGCTCCACATCCTGGCACTCTGGCTAGTCAGTATCCCCCAGAGCTCCCTCCTGAGTCACCCTGCATACAGGGGGCAGAATCTGTATCCCAGAGCTCCCTCCTGAGTCACCCTGCATACAGCGGGGCAAAGTCTGTACCCCAGAGTTCCCTCCTGCGTCACCGTGCAGGGGGTGGGGCAGAGTCTGTATCCCAGAGCTCCCTCCTGCGTCACCGTGCAGGGGGTGGGGCAGAGTCTGTATCCCAGAGCTCCCTCTGCGTCACCGTGCAGGGGGTGGGGCAGAGTCTGTATCCCAGAGCTCCCTCCTGCATCACCGTGCAGGGGGGGGGCAGAGTCTGTATCCCAGAGCTCCCTCCTGCGTCACCGTGCAGGGGGTGGGGCAGAGTCTGTATCCCAGAGCTCCCTCCTGCGTCACGTGCAGGGGGTGGGGCAGAGTCTGTATCCCAGAGCTCCCTCCTGCGTCACCGTGCAGGGGGTGGGGCAGAGTCTGTATCCCAGAGCTCCCTCCTGCATCACCGTGCAGGGGGTGGGGCAGAGTCTGTATCCCAGAGCTCCCTCCTGCGTCACCGTGCAGGGGGTGGGGCAGAGTCTGTATCCCAGAGCTCCCTCCTGCGTCACCGTGCAGGGGGTGCGGCAGAGTCTGTATCCCAGAGCTCCCTCCTGCGTCACCGTGCAGGGGGTGGGGCAGAGTCTGTATCCCAGAGCTCCCTCCTGCGTCACCGTGCAGGGGGTGGGGCAGAGTCTGTATCCCAGAGCTCCCTCCTGCGTCACCGTGCAGGGGGTGGGGCAGAGTCTGTATCCCAGAGCTCCCTCCTGCGTCACCGTGCAGGGGGTGGGGCAGAGTCTGTATCCCAGAGCTCCCTCCTGCATCACCGTGCAGGGGGTGGGGCAGAGTCTGTATCCCAGAGCTCCCTCCTGCGTCACCGTGCAGGGGGTGGGGCAGAGTCTGTATCCCAGAGCTCCCTCCTGCGTCACCGTGCAGGGGGTGGGGCAGAGTCTGTATCCCAGAGCTCCCTCCTGCATCACCGTGCAGGGGGTGGGGCAGAGTCTGTATCCCAGAGCTCCCTCCTGCGTCACCGTGCAGAGACCGAGGCAGATCCTTTTGTGCCAGAGCTGGTTTGCGGTGTACATACTGTGCTTGTTGTATGTTCTGTGCAGTTACTGCCTGAAGGTCACAATGTATATAATTAAATAACTATTTTAACATAAGGTGCCGTACGAAATGTGACTGAAATGCATTGGGTACGGGGGAGGGGCTCGGTGTCTATTCATGCCGCACAGCGTTATTCTCATGAATCACACAAAATGTACAAATCACACACTGTGTATAAAATCACACAAAATGTACAAATCACACACTGTGTATAAAATCACACAAAATGTACAAATCACACACTGTGTATAAAATCACACAAAATGTACAAATCACACACTGTGTATAAAATCACACAAAATGTACAAATCACACACTGTGTATAAAATCACACAAAATGTACAAATCACACACTGTGTATAAAATCACACACTGTGTACATGTGAGAGATCTCTGTACCCCGACAGGGTCACGTCGCTTCCTTGCAGGACCCCCGTGTTCTACCCAGGCAGACTCATGCGCCTTTCTCCAGTCCTCAGACGAAGCTCAATGACCGGGACACCTAGGGACGGAGCCCCCCCCCCCCGAAATAAGACGAGGCTGTAGATCTGAGGTCTTTCCGGTTTAGAATGGAATTCTCTTTTAATCAGGGACAGACACACATACATTTATATGGTCATACATAAACTGCTAGAAACCACCGGGGCCCAAACAGACAATGGGACACTTTTGCTTCTTGGAAGTAATAAAAGAGATTTGGCATAATAATAATAATAATAATAATAATAATAATAGGAGCCTCCGTGTCTTGTAATAAAATCACAAATTACACCAACATTCTGCCCAAAAGAGAGGCCTGCACCCCAAGTCCAAACACATCTCCATGTCCATGCGCCCCAAGCTCAAATGACGCACGTCACCGTACAAATCACACACGGTGTACAAATCACACACCGTGTACAAATCACACACCGTGTACAAATCGCACACCGTGTACAAATCGCACACCGTGTACAAATCGCACACCGTGTACAAAAAACAGTGTACTAACGCTAATTACCATCCGGCTGTGTTTAACCTGAAAGTTAACCACAACCTGGACCTGGTGCTACCGGATTCTGCTGCTGCAGAATCCATCAACAACAGCCAAAAATCCCCCTAAATAAATCACATAGTCGCCTTCCTTCCATCCAGCGGCGGGAACGGCTGCTCCAACCGCCTCCTGTGGTCGCCGAGAGCAGGGAGAGACTGGGGGAAAAAAGTCTCCCAGTCTCTCTCTGCGGATCACTACACCGACCGGCCGGATCCCGCGAGAGGTGAGATCCTGCAGGTCATGTGATCGGCAGCGTCAGCCTAAATGGAGTCCTATGGAGCTTAGCGCTGCGTTACGGTGCAGGATTAGCGGCTGCCCCGTAATTTCACACTAAAACGGGGACACTACACGGTGTATAAATCACACACGTGTATAAATCACACACCGTGTATAAATCACACACGTGTATAAATCACACACCGTGTATAAATCACACACGTGTATAAATCACACACCGTGTATAAATCACACACGTGTATAAATCACACACCGTGTATAAATCACACACTGTGTATAAATCACACACTGTGTATAAATCACACACTGTGTATAAATCACACACTGTATAAATCACACACTGTATAAATCACACACTGTGTATAAATCACACACGTGTATAAATCACACACGTGTATAAATCACACACTGTGTATAAATCACACACGGTGTATAAATCACACAGTGTATAAATCACACACGGTGTATAAATCACACAGTGTATAAATCACACACTGTATAAATCACACACTGTGTATAAATCACACACGTGTATAAATCACACACTGTGTATAAATCACACACTGTATAAATCACACACTGTGTATAAATCACACACAGTGTATAAATCACACACTGTATAAATCACACACGTGTATAAATCACACACGTGTATAAATCACACACTGTGTATAAATCACACACGGTGTATAAATCACACAGTGTATAAATCACACACTGTATAAATCACACACTGTGTATAAATCACACACGTGTATAAATCACACACTGTATAAATCACACACTGTATAAATCACACACTGTGTATAAATCACACACGTGTATAAATCACACACAGTGTATAAATCACACACTGTATAAATCACACACTGTATAAATCACACACGGTGTATAAATCACACAGTGTATAAATCACACACGTGTATAAATCACACACTGTGTATAAATCACACACGTGTATAAATCACACACTGTGTATAAATCACACACGTGTATAAATCACACACTGTATAAATCACACACTGTATAAATCACACACTGTGTATAAATCACACACTGTATAAATCACACACTGTATAAATCACACAGTGTATAAATCACACACTGTGTATAAATCACACACAGTGTATAAATCACACACTGTATAAATCACACACTGTGTATAAATCACACACTGTATAAATCACACACTGTGTATAAATCACACACTGTGTATAAATCACACACAGTGTATAAATCACACACCGCGCACACAGTGTATAAATCAACACAGTGTATAAATCACACACTGCACACACAGTGTATAAATCACACACTGCACACACAGTGTATAAATCACACACTGCACACACAGTGTATAAATCACACAGTGTATAAATCAACACTGTG